>CAUYLG010038517.1:0-20316 GCA_963573385.1 Cacajao melanocephalus
TTTTTGCACTGGTTTCTTCCCATTTTTGTGGATTTATCCACCTGTTGTCTTTGTAATTGCCGACTTTCAGATTGGGTCTGAGTGGACGTCCGGCTTGTTGGTGATGAAGTTTTTTCTGTTTCTTAGTTTTCCTTCAGCAGATGCCCTTTCCCCACAGAGCTATGCCTTATTTTTTACTGTATTATTGATCATGACTTTTCTCATTCTAAATAGGATATGAGTGAAGTTAGTAATTTAATTTTAATAAGCATAGCTTATAAAGAGATCAATTATGTTTCTAAAGCATTTATGAGCTAATATACATCACATTATTATTATATTAAGATCTTGAAATCTTAAAGCTTGAGATTGATATTTAAAAATAAATTTCTCTCTAATTTCTTGAAACCAAATCATATTTATCAGTGATTGCAAAACAGTAGAAAAGAAATACTCACGTGAAGTTGAAAACCTTATATCTTTGGTAACAGTGAAAAGACTCCATGCAGGGATGGTCTGCATAAAAAAATTTTTAAATATAGCTGGAAAAAAGCTAAGATTGAATATTTTAAAACAATTTATAAACTTTTGACAATACTTGAAACTAGTTGTCTAAGACAAGATATTAGCTGATATATAGAAACTTCAATAAATTAAAACTGATTGAGCTTGACAGGGAATACAATTGAAAACAGGCTACATGAAACTATCTTTTTGGTCCAAGTGAATATTCCTATCAAAAGAGATCAAATATTGGGTATACTCCAAGACAAAATAATTACTATATTTTTAGGGCTAATATTAACCTAGATTGAAAGATGATTAATGATCTATAATAATGCTTATTGTGCATCAGTGCAGTCATCTGATTCCTGGTTTGCTGGACTATCTTTTTACTAGCACGTCAAGATTTCTTCAAAGTATATATTTTATTTTATTGAATAAAAGAATGATTATATGAATGAACAATAGGTAAAATTATGAAAACAAAAAAATAAAACATTAGAATTATTATAGGCAGGAGAAAGCATGACTACTTATACAGACACATATATAACAAAAATGGAAGAATCTAGGCTGCATTGGTACTAGGAAATAATACACATTAAAATTTTAGCCATCAACCCATATAAAGTTCAGAAACTTACTGAAAATCTGAAACTTTAGGATCAACATATTTCCTAAAAGAGAAGTAATAGAATAAAGGAAAAAGATGATAAAAGCTGAGAGCTTTGCAGTATTGTTCTTATAATTTGTAGTTACTGCCAGAAATAAGTTGCACGAGGTGAGGGTAAGTGTCAGAAGGGGCTGTAGCTAATTTTTTGAAAATAGTGGTACTTGAAGCATTGATGACATCTATAAAGATGTTTTATTTTTGACCAGGTGGCTAAGATCAAGGCACAGGAAAAATGTGGCTATGCTATACTATTTCAGCCAAATATCAAATGGAAGACCTTGTCTCTTATCATTTATGTAATGCAGCGAAGAACATCAATTTGGTTTAATTTGCTCTGTTAGACTAGATATTAATAAAACATGCTGTTGATATAATGCATATGATCCTTAATATATATTTCAAATAATATGTAATAACACACTCCATATTTGATCTTGCACTGTGGAATGTTCGTCTAAAAAGATATCCAACGTGGAGATTTTTGTAAAGCATTTCTCTGTGATCTGAAACACTAAACAATCAGTACATTTATTTGTAGGTTTATATCCCTTTTCTTATTTCACCAGGTGTTTAAAATTTTTTGCAAACTCTATGTAATAAAGAATAGAATAAAATTTTAGGTAAAAGCAAAATAGAGATGAAAAGTAATAAAACCTGGTTAATATAAACCATATTTGTATAACTGCTACAGACACAGCTCAAAATGACTGATTGTGACAGTAAAAGGGAGTGAATCAGATTTTTGTTCACCGAATTAAAAAAAAACATTTTAAAATATATTTAATCTGTAATCACATAACTTTTATAGATATTAAGACCTGATAGGGTCACGGCCTCTAAAAAAGGACATTATAGTCAGTAATATCTCTAAATTGATTGTGTGTGTGTGTGTGTGTGTGTATGTATATATATGTGTATGTGTGTGTGTGTATATATATATATATATATAAATTCTATAAGAAACATTCTATAATGAAAGTTCTTGCGGAGAAGCGTTGCAAAATAAATCAGTAAAATAGATACTCTGGTCTTTGATAACATGACTTAATCCAAGGAAGTAATTTAGACTGTCTTAACAGAGTGTCTTATTCCAAGATGCATATCACCATAGGGGGTGCCAGGGATGGATGCCGGGATTCTTGTGAACTACCGAAAATTACATGTAAAATATCACATGTAGTTTTGTGCATTTACCGTACATACCATTTTCAGAATGAATTGTAGTACAGAAAATTTAAAGAACCATTGTCTGTCATATGTTCATTGAGTTAATTATTTCAGTTCTCAATTAGCATTTATAGTAATTTGTTAGTATTTAAGAGATTTGCTGTTTGTATCAACAATGTCAGAAATGAGGGCTCCCCCTTTATTTAGTGGTATTCATGATATTTTGCTTAAAATTACTATTTCAGATAATTTATATGTTTTTCCCCTAGAATTTTCTCTTACAATGTTTCTCATGTATCTAGAAAGTCTTAATTATCAAAGAAATAGGTGGATTGTAATAAAAGACACAAATTAACTGTTTCTGAGCCAATATTTGGAGAAGGATTTTACTTTTTCTTATATTCATACTGTTTTAATTAATGAAGCCAGTCAAATTCATGTCTTCATATATACCCAGGTCTCTGTCTTTATAAATCAGCAAAATTATATAGTTCTTATGATAAACTATTTTCGCCCAGCTCAGAGTTTGCACTTGCTACCTTCAGGATGCTGGGATCTTAATCTGCTTACAAACCTAGAGACAGTGTGGGCTGACAAAGGTGGAGGATAAAGAGAATTGCTCTTCATTTGCAAGGCAACTGTCGTACATGAGGTCATTTCAGATCTTTAGGCAAAGCAGAGCTTCTGTACCAGAGGGGCGAGGAGGTACATTTTCCACTCTTAAGAAAATACTCTGTCATTTGTTCATGTAAGTCCTAAGATTCATCATAATTCATCATCCTAATGCCCCATTACACTTTTCAGGGTCCTAGTTAATCTCCTAATTTTTTGAGATCTGCCAAGGCTAATAAATCAGTTTATATTTAAAAAGTCAATATATGTTAGAGTTTTGCAACTCATAGAAGTTTCTGCTTCTGCTTTTCAGGTTCAGCAGCCCAACCCTTCATCTACAAGAGACATTAAGATTTTTTTAGGATAAGCAACAGGGCTTTCTTGTTCTTTATTATTATTTATGCTTAAGATTTGCAGTTTGAGCTTATTTTTTAAAATTTGAGTTAAAAAATCTCCAGTGACATCAGAATAGCCAACATACTGTATTGTTACTTGTATTACTCAGTTTTATCATAAAAATCTGTCACGACAGTTGGCTGGTCTATCAAAGACTGCCTTAAATGAACATTTTATTCCAGGGAATTACAAAATCTTTATTTATTTATTATTTATTTTATTCTTTTTTGAGACAGGGCCTCACTCTGTCACCCCAGCTAGAATGCAGTGACTTACTGCAGCCTTTGCATCCCAGGCTCAAGCAATCCTCCTACCTCAGCGTCTTCAGTAGCTACAACCACAGGCCCCACAGGTGTCTGCCCCAACACCCAGCTAATTTTTGAAAGTTTATTTTTATTTTTGTAGAGATGAGGTCTCATTATATTGCCCAGGTTGGTCTCAAACTTCTGGACTCAAGCTATCTTCCTGCTTCAGCCTCCCAAAGTGCTGGGATTACAGGCTCAACCTAGAGGCAGTATGGGAAGTCTTCAGCCTCCCAAAGTGCTGGGATTACAGGCTCACACTGCTGTGCCCCACAGGATAACAATTTATATAATTATTTTAGCAAACATCATTGAGCTAGTGGTAGCTCATTTTCCACTATTTCTATTTTCCATCTTTTGAAGTTCACCAAGTCAGGTAAACCAATTCCAGATTCTAGTATGTGAGAGTCAGTTTTTTGAAACTTCTCTAATCACCAAACAGTCTCACAGGCAAATTGTAGGTATTTTAAACATAAGGGTTTAGCTTAAGAAATTAGGCAGTTAAGTATCATTAAAAGTGTTTGAGTAAGAAAAGTTAAAAGGAAGAGTTAAAGACAAAATCATTTTAGTTACAGTCCAGAAGTTAGAAAGCTGCTACTGCTATCCACGTTGCTTGCCTCCAAAATTACCTTTCATTGATGATGCTCATAACTAGATGCTGGAAATAGGGAATCAAGTCTATTCCCTACAAACATGTCTTTTAGAAGTTGTTTACCCACCACCACAGCCATAGATAAGTGATCCCTATTCTATCACTGCCTTATTCTTGCATGACTGCATGTCAAGGGGTAAAAGATAAATTGCATCTAGAACCTTTGCCATAAAGAAGTCTGAGAAAAGGCCTTTTTAGACTTTGCAATACAGAGTGAAACATGTATTGTTACACAACCTTTTCAGCTTCACTTTACATTGTTTTCTTTTTCGTTCTTAAAGCCCTTTGCTCTTGCTATCCATTTAGTGATAGTGTTATGTTTTCTCTCCTCATATATTGACTGCTATGTTGGAGAATCATTTTCTGGATGGCGTCATTAAGAAAAAATGGGGACAGAAGTATAGGGTTAGTCCATTATTTTTGTTATAACAGCATGGGAGACTTATCTGAATACGAGCCTCTTAAATGGAGACTAGAAGTCTCTGTGCAGATGTTTGCATGTGTACAAGTGTGGGTTAGGTTTAAAGGGCAATACCAGTCTTTTTTTTTTTTTTCTTCTTTTCTCTTCCTTCTCTTCTATGGCAATTGTGGAGACCAAATTCTATAGGTGGCAGCATCACAAGAGGGAAATCCTTGGCATCCCTGTGTAACTTCTTGAAGGAAGGCCACATAAGAGCACTATTCCATTAGAAAAAACAATGACAGTCATATGAAGAGTAAATAATTTTCACTTTGCTTTAAGACATTTAAAATAAAAAGCAGTAATTAAAATAATAAGGCAGAGATAGAATAGGGATCACTTATCTATGGCTGTGGTGCTTGGTAAACAACTTCTAATTTAGCTGTTTGGATTCATGAAGGTTTGGGTTTATTGAAAAATAATGCTTAAAGGAAATGAAAATGTGGATGTAAACAATAACACGATTATCATGATGAAGTATTAAATTTTGGTTGGGTAAGAACCGGTGGAGTTGAGAGAGAATATTGCGGTCAGTATATTCATGCCATCGATAATTGAAAGACATTGATTGTAAAGGTGAGCAAATGAGATTATAACAGTATATAATAAATGCTTTTTAAAAGTAGATGTTTGGTATTAAGGTTTGATGGGATGTTTGTTTCCTTGTGATCTCAATATTCAGGCCATGATGATAGGAATGAACATTGAAGAAAAAGGAAAAATAAAATCACCACCAATGAGGAGATCAACAAACTAAAAGGGCAAGGATTTATAGAGGACCATTAAAAACATTCAATTCATCCATTCCAATATCATAAATATTCTAGTCTTAGCAGATAAAGCCAGAATAGCAGAAAACTCATTTTGGACCTCTCTTGGCTGTTTCCTCTTGACTTTGTATAGAATTCATTTTGATGAAGCCAAGATAACGCCACATATAAAAATATGGACTTTGGCATCAGACTTTTCAGCTTTTGATCTTAGTTCGGTCACTTACTAGTTAAGTGGCAATTGGCAATCTGCTTACTCTTGAAAGCTAAGTATTTTACTGATGTAAAGACAATTTTGAAAATTACATAAAGAATTTAAATATCTTGCCAATGAAGTGATTGTTATTATTCTATAATGTCATGGCTTCCACCTTTGTTCAATGACCTGGCATTAAAGTTCACCACTAAATTTACTATAGGGGCATAGGTGAGGGCAATATTCACTAACTTATTCATTGTTTCTCACAGAAACTCCTTATTTTATACGCGCACACACACAAAAAGCAAAAACAGAAAGAACTTTCCAGATTGAAATGTCAGAAGAAATTTTCTTCCACTGAGAAACCATTCATATTTTCTTCATATTCTCAGTGAATCATGTTGATGGATGTGCAGCAATCCCTTTTTAGCTTTATTAACTAGTAATTAGAGCCAAACTGTGGCTAAACTTTAGTGTAGGAAAGGACTCTGTAAATACCATATACACATTGTCTTCTATCCATAACCTTTTATTTCAATTTTGATTTAACATTTATTTATTTTTAACTGCATTCATTCTGCAAGTTGACTTAATTCCTTTACACGTGTGTGTGTGTTTGTGTAATATTCAGAATTGGAAAACTACAAAGTCTTGAAGAAGAATGGAGGTCCAAAAGAAGATTTCTACTGAGATAGATAGAATTTTCCTTTCTTTTTCTTTTTAACAATTGTAATGAAAGGCTTTTTATCTGGGACAAGGATGATGCCATTTTCTTTCTGTGAGGTGCAAACTGAGCCGGTTTGATCCTGCTGGCAGTGTTCTAATATGTTTCCTCCTGAATGCTTCATTTTGATTTAAAAGGTTAGGTATGCATCATCTTATTTCTTAATTTGGTTTAGTCTATGCTATAATTATTATTGCAGTTCTTCTACATTGCTTTATTATTGCAATTCTTTACACTGAAATTCCTAGAGTCTAACAAGAATTCTAGAATTCTTTCCCCAATTACACATTTATGGATACTTTAATGGAAAAATGAGATTAAAAATGTATTATTTCTTGCTTTATTGTTTGAATCAAGCAGATACTTCAATAACATCCTCTGCTCATCACTGCAAGTAGAGCTAACTGCACTGTGGCTAAGATACTGTGTCAAATAAGACAACTGTGAGCATCTTTGAGGAATTGCTCTGTGTTTAAATGTTGATTTCATCTTTGCCCTATACATTCACATTCAAACTATAGGATGTTCTATGTGTTTTACTATCAACTGTGATTAAGTCAGCTGAATTTTATCCAGTCTCCTACTTATTTTGAAACTGAGAGTTGAGACTATGTCACCGACTCTAAAGGCTTCAAAAGAAAGTTTCAACACATGCAAATATACAAGAAGCAAATGAAGAAAGTGCTGTCACTATCAGCCCTGGCAACAGCTCACTGAAATCTGATAAATTAAATGGAGTACTCTCATTTTTTCTCTTCTGGACAGATTTATATTTTACCTTAAGAGACATTTGTACACCAACTATATGAACACTAAGTTCTTAAAAGACAGAAGAAAGAAAACAAAGTAGTTCAGGCTTCAAGGAGCAACTTTTATGTGCATAGCATTGCCTAAGTTAAGTGGAAAAATGTGTTTTTAATAGTGTGTGCCAAGATGAAGTAAACTTTTACAAATTTCTAACAGAAAACTACAAGCATAAAACATTTGGCATTGAGAGAAATTTTGAGAAGTGTTCAGAGCTCAGGAAGCCTATTTCAATTTCAGGTTCCCGACTCCTGATTTTCAAGTTCTCTAAAATTTGTCTCTGCTTTATATTTTTCAATCTGATTTCCCACTACAATTATACACATTTTCTACTTCACTTAGGCTGATATCCTTTAATTCATTTAGTGAAATTGCATTGAAAGTCTCATTTGTAAGGTATTGCTCTAGGAAACAGGGATTTGCAGTGCACAAGTTTCTCGTGCCTTAATCACTTTGCTCATATTATTTTCTTCTTCCTGGAACAAACTCTCTCATATTCTCCAACTACTAAATTACATGCTATTATCTAAGGTATGATAAAGTCTATTTCCCTTTCACTCACCAAGCTTTCTCCAATTTCTAAATATTACATTGTCTTTATTTATTGAATTTCTTTAGTGTAGTAGTCTGTATTATGCCCTTCAATATTGGTATTTCAGGGTTTCTTTTTACAAGAAATAGCTTTTATTTCCGTACTAGAATACAAAAATTGAGTGAAGGAATCACAACTCATAATCATGACTTCTTTCTACTGTATTATAAGGCTTGTAGGGAACCACACATTTTTCTCATTTCTTTAAACTCTCTAAATCCCACCCATTACTCTCAGAGTAGGGACTAAATTCCTTTATATGGCTAGAAGGACATGTATTCATATGACAACTAATTAGTTCTAAATTTAGTTTGCAATTTTTCACACCTAGATTCATAAACAAGATTGTCCTGTA
The DNA here is from genome assembly GCA_963573385.1 of Cacajao melanocephalus. Classification (NCBI taxonomy): domain Eukaryota; kingdom Metazoa; phylum Chordata; class Mammalia; order Primates; family Pitheciidae; genus Cacajao; species Cacajao melanocephalus. The sequence continues at coordinate 8,190 of CAUYLG010038517.1, forward strand.
ATTTGCCTTTCTGGCATATGCTAGTAAGCTTTTAGTAGCAACATTATGCTTACCTTATAAAACAAATAGGACATAGTTGTCTCTTTTTTCTAGTCTTTGAAAAATGTTGAGTAATATCTTGGTAAAGAAGCTTGAGGGAAAGCTTTTAATCATTTATCAAATTTCCTTAAAAGATATAGCATTTTTGATTTTATTGTTATAGTGGTATCAATTCTGCTAAGTTGTATTTCTCCAGAAATTGTCTAGTTCATCTAAAGTTTTTTAATTTGCTCATAAGTTGTTTATAATATTCTTATATTGTCATTATCTGTTCATCTGTAGTACTGTCCTTTTTGCATTGTTTACACTGATACTTTGTATTTTTGCCCTTTTTAAAATGAGACTTGCTATAGGTTGAATCATTTTTTCAAGAACCAATTCTTGGCTTTGTTGATTTTCTCTATCACATGCTTGTTTTCTAATTTCTTTCTTCCCATTTATTTACTGTTTCCTTCTTTGATTATCTTTATGTTTCTATGGTTCTCAGATTTTCCATGTATCCCCTACCCCAACACATGAATAGCCTCTCCCTGCCCCCCATCTACATGCCCCACCAGTGCAGTACTTTTATTATGGTTGATGAGCCTATATTGATACATCATTATAACCCAAAGTCAAAAGTTACAGTAGGGTTCACTTCTGATGTCATATATTCCATGGGTTTTAACAAATGTATGACACATATGCACCATTATAGGATCATACAGAGTAGTTTAACTGTCCTAAAAATCTTCTGTTCTTCAGCTGCTTATCTTTCCATCTCCCCTAACACCTGACTAACTACTGATCTTTTTACTATCTCTATGGTTTTGTATATTCCAGAATATCATATAGTGGAATCATACATTTTGTAGGCTTTTCTGACTGGCTTTTTCACTTAGTAATGTGAATTTAAGTTTCCTTCATTATCTTTCCTTGACTCTGTGGCTTATTTCTTTTTAGTACTGAGTAATACTCCATTGTCTGGATACACCACAGTTTATTCACTCATCTACTGTCAGTTATCTTGGTTGTTTCCAAGTTTTGGTGACTATTAACAAAGCTGCTAAGAATATCTGTGTGGAGGCTTTTGTGTAGTCATGAGGTTTAAACTCATTTGAGTAAATACCAAGAAGGCAGTTGCTGGAGCATATGATAACTGTGTCGTTAGTGTTCTAAGAAACTGTGAAACTGTCTTCCAAAATGTAGCAGATTGCATTCTCACCAGCAATGAATAAGACTTCTTGTTGCTCCACCTTCTTTCCAGTATTTAGTGGTATTAGTGTTCTGAATTTTGGCTATTCTAATAGGTATGTAGTGGGATCTTGTTGTTTTAATTTGCATTTTTCTACTGAAATATGATATTAAATATATTTTCATATGCCTATTTGCCATGTGTACATGTTCTTTGATGAGCTATCTGTTCAGATATATTTTGCTCATTTTTAATCAGGTTATTCTTTTATTTTATTCTTTTTATTGTTTGCTCATTTTTAATCAGGTTATTCTCTGCATATTTTGGTTAACATTTCTTTATCAGAAATGTCTTTTGCAAACATTTTTTCCCAGTGTGTAGCTTATCTTCTCATTCTCTTGACTGTATTCTGCTGAGCAGAAATGGTAAATATTAGTGACGTTCAGCTTATGAACTCTTTCTTTCTCGGATTGTTCCTTTGGTGTTGTATTTCTGGTTCTGCAATTTACATGTAGGTATAGTCCATTTTGTGTTAATTTTTGTGAAGGCTGTAAGGTCTGTGTCTAGATTTTTTTTTTCTTGTGGATGTCTAGCTGTTCTAGAACCATTTGTTAAAAAGACTACGTATCCATCGTATTACCTTTATTTTTTTGACAAAGATCATTTGATTATAGCTATGTGGATCTGTTTCTGTGCTCTCTCTTTTATTCCATTGATCTAGTTGTCTACTTATTTAAACCAATACAATACTGCTTTGATTACTTTAGTTTTTATAGTAATTTTTGAAGTTAGGTCATGTCAATCTTATAATTTTGTTCTTTAAGAACATGTTGACTATTCTGTCTTTTCCTTCTCCACATATTTGTCAATATCCACAAAATAAATTGCTACAGGTTTTATTGGGTTTGCATCAAATCTATGAATCAAATTGGGAAGAACTGACATATTGACAATATTGAGTCTTCTTATCCAGGGACATGGGATGTCTCCATTTATTTAGTTATTCTTTTATTTTTAATCAGAGTTTGGTGTATTTTATCCATATAGATCTTATACATAGTTTTTTACCTGTATTCATAGGTATGTCACTTTTAAAGATGTAAATGGTATTTTGCTTTTAATTTCAGATTCTCCTTTTTTATTGATTGTATACAGAAAAGCAATTGACTCTTGCAAATTAAGCTTATATCCTGCAACCTTGCTATAATAATTCATTAGTTCTAGGAGTAGTTTCTTTTTCTGTCATTTTTTCCCCAATTTTTTTTTTTTTAAGTTAATGACCTCTTTATTGGGAAAAAAAGACTAGCATTTACAACTTGGAATGGAGGTGAACTGTAATTTCTTTGAACAGCAATGTTAATACTTACTCTTTTTCATTATTTGTTGGAAAACTAGGTTAATTTTTTTTTATTTTTTTGAGATGAGTTTCTTGATGTGCTGCCTAGTTGGTCTCAAATTCCTGGGTCTCAGCTTCCTAAATAGCTGGAACTATAAGCACATACTACCACACCCAGCTTAATTTTTAAATTATAATTATTTTCTCATAAAATTTAGTTTTGTATTTTTTAGCATTATATTTAAGGCTATGTTATTAACAGCATACACATTTAGGATGGTTATATCCTATAGTGGAGTGACACTTTATCTCTTGATTTTCCTTGCTATAAAGTCTTTTTTATATAACATTACTATATCTGCTTTATTTTATCATGTTTAAACCATTTTATTCTTATAACCCTTGTCTCTCTACTGATTGATATTCTCATAAAAATAACTCTATTTTGTTCTTTAAAATATTTTAAATGTAAAATCACTGTACTTTATTTGGAGTACTCACTGAACTTATGTTTAAGGTAGTTATGATACTTTTATGTTTAAATCTATTATCTTTCTGCCTTTTTTTGCTTTCTCCCTTTATGCTTTATTTGGGATCACTCATGTAATTTTATTACTCTGTTTCTCATCTTCTAGCTTTTATCTTAATGATCTTTTGTTATGTGTTTTTTTTCTTTACTTCTTGTGGTTAGTCTAGTGATGACAACTTAGTTAATTAAATGCTACTATAAAATAGTATTTTTAGTGCTTGCCAGACAATGTTAGGATTTTAGAATACTTTAACTCCATTTATTATTTTTATTATTATTGTCACACATCTTGATTCTACAATATCCTAATAGCATAAATTATAATAAATTATTGTTTTGTACAGTGAATATTTATTTAGACTTTTCCCATTTTTTTATCATTTTATTGTTCTTTGTTTAATTTCACACTTTCTTCTGGATTCCTAATTACAAGCTGAAATTAAATCATTTATTCATTGAAGAGGATGTATTATTCATCCTACAATATTTACTTATGATCTATACTTTTCTTCTTTTATCTCTATTATCACATTTGTCTAAGCCTCCATCTTTTTTTTTTTTTTTTTTTTGCATAGAACACTGTTGAAGTTTCTTGTACTTCGAATGCCTAATACGAGAAGATTACAATTTTTTGGTAATTAAAAATATTGCTAAATTAATGGATTCACTAAAGATTATTCCGCTGTGCGGATATTTATGTGGTAAAACATCATTAAGATAACACATAATGTATTTCATGGAAAGTATCTTTTGAGAGAATGAGAATGAGAATATATGATCACACGTAAGCAACAATTCTCAAGTCTTTACTTTTACTTACAGCGGACATAAATTGGTTCTATAATAATAGTATTTTTTTCCATTTACAGATAGCCTGAGATTCAGTCACATTTTGTATCACATTTCTTTTGTTGAAGAACTTTTTAACATTTCTTGTGAAGTCTACTGTTGTTGAATTGTCTCAGTTCTTTGTTTGTCTGCAAAGGTTGTTCTTTCACTGTCTTTTTTAAAAAAATATTTTTACTGAGGGTGGTGGCACATCTCTGTAGTCCCAAATAATTCGGAGGCTGAGGCAGGAGGATCGCTTGAGCCCAGAAGTTCAAGTTAAGCTTGGGCAACATAGTGAAACCCCATCTCTAAAACTAAAACATAAAAAAAAAAAATTCTCACCTATTACACATTTCAGGGGTTGAAGTTTTTAGTTTAGAACTTTAACAATGTCATTCAATTGTCTTTTGGATTGCATAAAAAATGAACTTAGTGTAGGCTTTGTTGTAGCTATAGTTACCGTTAGTGCCTTATTTGATTCAAGTTTCTTTTAAGTTATTTTGTGCATGATGTATACGTTGGATTGCCAGAAGGATTTTTCTCAATGACCCTATGTGTACGAAGGGCATTCTCCATTGTCCTATTTCACACTGAGTCTCCGGCTAGCTTTGTGTTCCTGGGTCTTCAGGCATGTGGCTTTTCTATGATTTTGCTCTTCTGCCAGACTAGGATACCTCTAATGGTTGGTGTCTAGAGCATCCGTTACCATTTCCCAGTGATAGAAGTTTTAAAATTTTTTCTCTGGTTCCTTTCCCTAGCCTCAACTATGTTTGCTCCCCACCCCCTCACAAAATCCCCCTCACCATCCTCTGGCTCAAGATTTTTTTTTTTCTGTAGGGGACAAGGTTACAGGCAGAACTCTGTACTTTCCTGCAGTGGCTGCTGCTTTTTTTCTTTAGGCCTGCCCTACAAAGAGGGACTTTTTCCAGTTTCTCACTTACCCAGGAATCTTTCTTGTGAATTCTTGGCGAAATTCATGGAAAAACATCTGAGATTGAGTGTAAAATCTATAGTGCTTGTGGATCTTGGAAGTTCTATGCACTCAAGCTCACTCATGCTTGGATTTTAACAATTTGTTTAAAATTTTAGCTGCAATCTTCTTTCCAACTTATATGACAGTCCAGTTTTTCTACTATGTCCTGCCCAGCATAGCCAGCAGTTGTATTCCTTAAAGGTACTTGTCTTTCCTCTAATTTTAGTCTATTTGTTTTCCTTGTTACTTCAGCTACCTCAAAACAAGTTACAGCCTATTAGATTATTTGGCTTTTTCATGGTGTTCGAGTGGCAGCAATGCTCTTTCTATTTTTCCATGTTCTGCTTGGAACCCAAATTTTTCTGGTAAAGTTTTGCTCAGATGAAAATCATTAAAACTGGTACATCCTTCATACAATAAGAAAGTTGCACACACTTGTATTGGGCTATTAAGATTATTGCTTTTATTAGCAGTTCTGTTAACATCACTGCTTTGAAAATTTCATTTTTCTTTGAAAGGGCAGAATACAATTTTTTTATAAATAAAATGTGTATTTTAATGTGATATTGTAAATATGATACCTCTGGCCTATCATTATTAGTAGGTTTTGAGTTTTCTTTATTTAGTTATTTTTACTAGTAGAATGACAGATTAAATGAACATTCTTATGTGTGCAGAGAATTATAATCTCACAGTGGGAAAGCTGATTTTACTATCTATTCATTTAAAATTTTGGAAATTTTATTTATCTTTGGAGCATTTCAAAATGCTAGCACAGTGCTTCCTTAGACAATCAAACAATTAATTTTAGTACATCAGAGTCTTAATTCTAATGTATCACATCATTTCCATTAAATTTCATCACTCTTGCCATTATCACATTTAACTTAATCAGTATAAAAACTACTTGAAGTACAGTTTCTATAAAAGACACTAATGCACTCTTGACTTTCAGTGAAAAAAGTAAGATTCTAATGTACTCAGAAAAACATTTCTTCAAAGCTGTTAGGAATAAATAGACAGGAAGTGTTCTAGATTTACCCAGTTGGGTCAAAAAGTTAAAAGCAGAGTGACTCTGAAAAATATAAGTAACAGCTGTTTACCATGAATGTGTTTTGGCCCTACATTATCTTTTTTATATTGTCATTGTTAAGAATTAGATGAAGAAGTAAAGCAGTTTAACTATGTGACCCTTATTTTTTTGAGCTAGTTGTTGTTCATTAATTTAGCAAAAGAAAATATACATATATACATATATATATGTGTATGTATATATATACATATATATATGTGTGTGTATATATATATACACACACACACATATATATAGAGAGAGAGAGAAAGAGAGAGAGGCTATTACATGGCAGGTGTTCATGGAATTATGTGTACTGTAGTGACTAAAAGAACACTCCCTTTATTGAGTTGAGCATGAATGATAAAAATAAAGAAAGAGAGAAAACAATCCCTGCTTTACACATAGCTCTCTGTAAAATTAAAAGGACTGATTGTGCTTTTAACTTTCTTAAAGTCTCATGCGGAATAGGTTAAGCTTGCATATCATTAAAAGGTTTTACCAGGTGACTGCAGATTCAACTATATTATTTTTCTAGCATACATTTTTTTAAAGAAAACGGGACAATTAATTAGAGCGGTATTTTCTCTTCTAAGGTTGTCAATAAAATTGGTGGAGAACTACAGCAGCCCGTGAAATATGTATTTTAAATTTAAGCAAAGTCTTATGCAAATCGTTTCTTGATTTTCCTTTTTTCAGTGTAAGATAATTGTGTGGCTCTTCTTAGCTCTTTGTGCTCCTGAGACAGTACTAGGTTTTCAGCAGTCTTAGCAACATGAGGAACAGGAATTCCTTTATTGGGTCTGATTAAGGTTGCAGTTACATAATGTTGGTTTTTGGTTTTCCTGTGTCATGATGAAGCTACATCTTATTGTTATTGTGAAAGCCGATGATTGTATCTTCCAGAAATTTCAGACCTAGTTGTTTAACCATTGGTGGCTTAAAATCTGACATACTGGAGAATTTACACCAAAAAAAAAAAAAAAAAAATTGGCAAATGCTACTAATTAGTTTTCACCCCTAAGAAAGTCCATAGCTAAATATTTATCAGCACATCAAGGGGATTTTGTTCTGAAGAGTGTTGTTATATGAAGTATCTGCCTATGTGGAGTCTTGACTTATGGGAAGAGGTAATGGAAAGTTTCTTCTGCTTTCCCTCTCTCTACTCCTTAAATCTTTATTACAAGCCTATGTCCTTTCTTGAGGTCCTACTTCCTCAAAAAAGTGCTGCTATTTTATTTTTCCCTCCTATAAGGTAGTTATTCCCTTTTTTTCCCTAGCTTCCATACAAAAGAAAAAAAACTTAGTGAGAGCTTAATCAAATGTAATAAATTTTTCCTCCTTTATGTATTTTGGATGTTGATTTCAGTCCCATTTGCAGTCTTAACCTTGATACAATTGTATGGATTATGCTGCTATGTAGTATATTTTTAGCCAGTATTCTGTGACTTAGCATGTTATTCTTGTGTTCTGTAGTCTTAGGATCATCTTCATATTTAAATATTTCCTAGAAGAATTCAAGGGACTTAGGATATAGTTAAGGATAAATAGTTGCATCATAAGGAAAAAATACCTAGGTAGCGTCTGGAGGAATTTATCTGCAGGCTTCCTTATGCATTCCACCTCTCATGAGAGGTCACATAGAATGTACTCTTTCCCAGCTGTGAAAATGCAGCATGTGTGCAATGTTTCTGTTAAGAGAACTTGCTAGAGACTCAGTGCCAAGGATTTTATTGGGGGTTTGCAATAATCTGAATGTTGGTGTCCTTCCCAGAATTTATACGTTGAAATGTTAAGCTTGTTCTAATGTAGAGACCCTGATCTTAAGTTGGGGTCTTTGGGAGGTAATTTTGTCATGAGGTGGAGCTCTTGTGAATGGAAATAGTGCACTTAGACAAGGCCAGAGAACAAGCTCACTTACTTTCTTCCGTGTGAGGATACAAGGAGAAGTGGGTAGTCTGCAGCCTGAAAGGGGGCTCTCCCTAGAATAACCTGTCCATGCCAGGACTCTGATTATGGAGCTCTAGCCTCAAGAATGTTCAGAAGTAAATTCCTTTTGTTTGTAAGTCACCTAGACTATGGTATTTGTTACAGGAGCCTGACCTGGTAGAGACAGGCCTGGTCACATAGGTACCCTCTGTCTATCACACACCAAAATTACCAGAAGACTTCCAGAAGGAAGGCAGGGATAGCATAAACCACATTGTTTGCATAAACACTCAAGGCACAATGTATCACCCTTTTCATTTAGAAAATGACAAGAAAACTGCAGACATGCAAATTCCCAGACATCAGCCAAGGGACAAAAGCAATTTGGAAAGGACTTCCTATTCAATAAATGGTGCTGGGATACCTGCCTAGCCATATGCAGAAGATTGAAATTGGACCCCTTCCTTACACCATATAAATAACTAAAGATGGATTAAATACTTAAATGCAAAACCCAAACTATAAAAACCCTGGAACATAACCTATAGAACCTCACTGATCATTACAAAAATGCAAATCAAGTTCACAATTAGATACCATCTCACACCATTCTGAACTGCTATTATTAAAGAGTCAAGAAATAACAGATTCTGGCAAGGTTGTGAAGAAAAGAGAGCACTTATAAACTCTTGGTGGGAGTATAAATTAGTTCAAACATTGTGAAAAGCAGTGTGTTGATTCCTCAAGGAGATATTAAAAGTGACGGCAAAAACCACAATTACTTTTGCACCAACATAATAAAAACAGAACTACCACTTAACCCAGACGTTGCTTTACTAGGTGTATACCCAAGGGAATACAAAGCATTCTATCCTAAAGACACATGAACCTATATGTTCATTGCAGCACTATTCACAAAAGCAACGACATGGAATCCACCTAAATGCCCATCAATGATAGACTGGATAAAGAGAGCATGGTACAAATACACCATGAATACTACATGGTCATAAAAAAGAGCAAGATCATGTCCTTTGCAGGAACATGGATGGAGCTAGAGGCCATTATCTTTAACAAACTAATGCAGGAACAGAAAAGCAAACACCACATGATCTCACTTATAAGTGGGAGCTAAATGATGAGAACATATGGGCACATACAGGGGAGTAACACACACTGGGGCCTATCAGAGGTTAGAAGGTGGGAGGAGGGAGATGATCACGAAAAATAATGAATGTATACTAGGCTTAATACTTGGGTGATGAAATAATCTGTACAACAAAACCCTATGTTACAGATTTACCTGTGTAACAAAATTGCATATGTACCCCTGAGCTTAAAAGTTAAAAAAAATAATTAGTGTGCGGTTCAAGAAATAATGTGAAAAATGGAAAGGTAGAGAATGAGTACAGATGGTGCTGGAGAGATATTTTGGGTCAAGAAGATTTTTTAGTAGACGCTAGTATAGCATATTTAATTATGAAGGGATTAATTCAAGGGCAGGAAAATCCTAATAATGCAGAAAGTAAAGAGGACAGGACATCAGAAAAATTGAAGGCAGCACAGATGAGAATAAAAGTAGGTGGGTTGTGGGATGTTGTACTGGATGATTCTGAATGCTTCTTTTTTTCATCAAAATATTTACAAGGTGAACATCTGAATGTGAGGAGTGGGGTGAGAAGTTCTGCTAATTTGAGAAGACAGCAAATGAATATACTGTTTATCTAGGATGGTGAGTAGCTAAATTGACTAAGGAAGGACAATAGGATCCAAATGAAAAACAGATACTCAGACTGAGATATGTAGTGAAGAATTTAGAGTTAATAAGTGATTTGTCAGGGCCTTCGAGAGCCAGATGCCATGTTGGGATTAGGTGGGTAAGTGATTTATTGGGAGAAATGATGGTGAAGGATAAAGTGGAGAGTTAAGCATAAATGAGAAGAGTCTTCAGACCGTGAAGCAGGTCTGACACCTATGAAATGAGAGAAAAGGCAGGAAAAGTGGGTAGGAGACCATCAGTCCGCAGTGTGTCTGAGAATGTCTTGGCCAAGCTCATGTGAAGTGCCTCACAAGGTTGACTGTTGGAGTTGGATTGTTAGAGCATGAGGAAGAAATAGCTCATCCCTAATATTCTTGTCATGCCCAGTTATTGGCCAGGAGCAGCCTGACCAAAGTAGGGCTTTGACCTGAGTATGGTAGAGATTCTTTGGGGGATTTTAGTCAACTGTGCTCACCGCAGCAGGTTCCCTTGAAGGGAGATCTGAGCTGCACACGTCCATGACCAGCATGGTCAACTTGGTTATGTGTTTTACTCTTTCCATGCTTATTTCTCTGATGTTTGTAAGGAGGAAGTGAGATGTTACAAGTAGCTTTGATGAATTATGGGGTAGAAATATGAAAGGAAAGAGGTATAAGCAAATTGAAGCATACACAAAGCAGTTATAATGAGGCAACACTGAATCTAAGCTGGGTATAAAATGAATACCAGAGGGGACTGAAGTTCTATTCATGCAAACAAGAAGCTAAAGTCTCAGTATGCTAAAATAGCCCTTAATTCCTTAATTTTCTTCACAAGTTTATTTTCTTAGTATAAAAGGGGCTTATCATACACACACACATACACACACAAACACACAGAGGAAGAAAAGCAGTTTCAAAAATTTTCTATGTAAGTATTTACATATGACTTTGATATGAGAGGAGAGATATAAATGTGCTATTCTCTGGTTAAGTTACAATTCCCATATGTTTCTTAAACTTTTAGACATACTGAGTTTGATTTTAATTTTATATTGCCATTGCAACATTGATCCCACATTCCACTGAACTACTTTATTAGATGCTCAAATGAAGAGGATAAGTCCAGTGAAATGATCTTGTTACACTGGGAGATAATATGCTGCTCTGCAAAGTAGTATCTTAATGGGAGAATTTGAAGGGTACTTTGAACTCTAGGGATTTATGCTTCATTCACTGGCTTTGGGATTAAATCCCGGTGTAAGATGCCTGACTTTGGAATTGAATCCCTACTTAGCCTCTGCACTGAGGCTGACTCCTAGGTTACCTCTTGATTTGCCTCCAGTTGCCTATTTAGATACCGTAATTCCTGAGAGAATATTCTGGAACTAGCAAATCCACATATATCCGTGGCTTTTCCTACCATACGCCAAGTTCTAACCCCTGAATTTGTCTGCAATTTGTTCCTCTTTGTTCTGGATCCCTCCCCTCAGTTCTTTCCCCATTTCAAAGGATAGCTTTAGTTTAAAATATGGTCCTTCTTCAATATATCTTGTCTTGCTCCAATTAACAAAGACATGCTTGGCTATGTCAGCAATATTAATAAGTAAACATTAATTACGATCACTACCATTGTCACTAGTAAATGAGAGCCGCTATGCCCCGCTCTGAGAGCTTTAAGCAATAGTAGTCACATTCAATTCTCATAACCATACTATATTTTAATATATTATCCCTATTTTGTTGATGAAAGAAATGAAGCCCAGATTATATGACTTATCTAAATGTATCCAGTAAATTGTAGCCACAGAGAAACCAGGTAGACTTCAAATTCTCTTTTGATTACTCTCTTAACACTCTTTTTAAAAATATATATATATATATTTTAATTGCATTTTAGGTTTTGGGGTACATGTGAAGAACATGCAAGATTGTTGTATAGGTACACACGTGGCAGTGTGATTTGCTGCTTTCCTCCCCTTCACCTATATGTGGCATTTCTCCCCATGCTATCTCTCCCCAACTCCCCACCTCCCGCTGTCCCTCCCCTATTTCCCCTGCAACAGACCCCAGTGTGTAGTGCTCCCCTCCCTATGTCCATGTGTTTTCATTGTTCATCACCCGCCTATGAGTGAGAACATGTGGTGTTCGATTTTGTGTTCTTGTGTCAGTTTGCTGAGAATGATGGTTTCCAGGTTCATCCATATCCCTATGAAGGACACGAACTCGCCATTTTTGATGGCTGCATAATATTCCATGGTGTATATGTGCCACATTTTCCCTGTCCAGTCTACCATTGATGGGCATTTGGGTTGGTTCCAGGTCTTTGCTATTGTAAACTGTGCTGCAATGAACATTCGTGTGCATATGTCCTTATAGTAGAACGATTTATACTCCTTTGGATATATACCCAGTAATGGGATTGCTGGGTCAAATGGAATTTCGATTTCTAGGTCCTTGAGGAATCGCCACACTGTCTTCCACAATGGTTGAACTAATTTACACTCCCA
>CAUYLG010038518.1:0-154607 GCA_963573385.1 Cacajao melanocephalus
GCTTCCCAAGTCCTGCAACTACAATCCCCCTCATGTAAGGAACAGATAGCTTAATAAGACTCCCGCCGAGAGACCACAGAATAAAGATTCTATTAATCATTTCTCTGGCAATGAGACAATGGCAGAGCTGGCAGAGCTGACACTGTCTGTAGATTTCACTGGAGCCCCATGCACATGACAAGAGCAAGAAACTGAAAGAGGGACTGACATCAGCATTGTCGACACAAACCGTGCCCCGGGTATGCCGTTCATGGAGTGTTAGCTATCGCGGTATTAAGTTATTAAGACAGTGTTAGCTATCGCGGTATTAAGCCAGCATTTAAAAAAACTTATTTTTTAATTTTAATTGACACATAATAGTTGTATGTATTTATGGGATACAATGTGATATTTCATTACATGTATATATTGTGCAATGATCAAATCAGGGTAATTAGCATAACCGTTACAACTTCATTACTTCTTTGCAGTGGGAACATTCACAATGCCTCTCTTCTAGCTATTTGGAGATACACAAGAACTTATTGTTGGCTACAGTCACCCTACTGTGCAGTAGAGCACCAGAGCTTATTCTTCCTTTTAACTGTATCTTTGTACCCGTCAACCAGCATCTCCCCATCCTCCCTTCCCCGCTACCCTTCCCGTCCTCTGGTAACCACAATTCTACTCTCTACTTCTATGAGCTCAACTTTTTTTAACTCCCACATATGAGTGAGATCATGCAGTATTTCTCTTTCTGTGCCTGGCTTCTTTTGCTTTATATAACGTCCTCCAGGCTCATGCATTTTGCTGCAAATGACAGGATTTCATTCTTCCTTTTCACGGCTGAATAGTATCCCATTTTGTATATGTACCACTTTTCTTTCTCTTATGTATCCTTGATGGACACAGGTTGATTGCATCTCTTGGCTATCATGAATAGTTAAGCTAGCATTTTTAGCAGAACATTTGCAAATATTCTTTCAGGATTATGTTATCTTTTAAAAGTCTCTGTGTATGTTTGTAATGTGTATAATGTATAAATACAAGAGTTATGTGTATACAATAAAAATGCACAGATATATGTATGCTGACTTTTAAAAATGAACAGTGATGTAGTTCAGAAAATGAGATGCCCTCTTTGAGTGACTATTCTGTCTCTGGTGTTAGGTTGAATGACCAGGTGGATAACTGTCTAATTTCTTGCTGGCCCACTGAGGCAACCGCCCTTTATCACCTCCTCCAGAGCACAGGTTGAGGGCAGCTGCAGTCCCACGCTGCTTGAGATGCAGCCGGTGAGGCCATTCCTGTATCACTGGCCTTGAAAGTCAGCTCTATGCTCTTTTCTGTGCTGCATAGATTGTCCTGGAGAGTTTGTTTTTGTCTACTAATCTCTCTGGTTGGGGGTCTTTTGTAGAATGGAAGTTTTTTCATTAGCAGACAACACAATGAAAAACTTCCAAGTAACTGCCTCTTAAAAATTTTGTCGAGGCCAGCGTGGTGGCTCATGCCTGTAATCCCAGCACTTTGGGAGACTGAAGCAGGCAGATCACCTGAGGTCAGGAGTTCAAGACCAGCCTGGCCAAAGTGGTGAAACCCTGTCTCTAAAAAAATACAAAAAATTAGCTGATCATGACGATGGGTGTCTGTAATCCCAGCTACTTGGGAGGCTGAGACAGGGAGAATGGCTTGAACCCAGGAGCGGAGGTTGCAGTGAGCCGAGATCGCGCCATTGCACTCCAGCCTGGGTGACTAAGCGAGACTTCGTCTCAAAAACAAAAAAATTCTTTGTCCTGCCAGGAAAGGAACTAAGCCAGGAATCCATGAAACAAGAAAAGCAACTCTGAGGGCCCCTGGGTGATCTGCTATCCTGGGTGGGAGCCATCCTTCCCTCATGGGTCCAGGAGGCTTCAACTCTTAGGGCTTGAAAGACAAAAATGGGTACACACAGCGCCAGGGGTTCAATCCCATTTACCTCTAGGGCCATGCTTTCTGCTGGACACAGCGGGCTTAGGTGTCTGAACATGCCTGGACCAGAGTTGAGCCAGAAGAAGAATCATCCTCCAATTAGTTATGAGAACAGCACCATTCCCAAGTAGTGAGAATCAGCCTGCATCCCTCTGGGGCCTGGAGTCTCTGCAGGCATCATGAACTGATTCCATGGCCCCCACTTGGGGTACAGCAAGACCTGGTGCCCAGGAGGGGTGGCCATTCATGCGGCAAGCTCACAGCCTCTCTGCCGAGTGTCATCTCTTCCCAGGGCCAGCAGGTTTTCCATAGTGGTGCAGATGGCCTGAGAATGGCCAGGATTCGAGGTCTCCACATCTCCATGGCTCGGCCGCAGCCAGCAATCAGCACAGGATCCTAGTCCATGAGTGGCCACCTGCTTCAGTGTGCTGGGAGCACACATCAGTTGCAACAGGGATGCCAGGCTTAGTCAACAAAAATATTGTCCTATGCTATATTGGGAATGTATTTACACTAATGTTTATTGGCTCTTTATCTGAAATGAGAGTTTAACTGGGATGTCTGTATTTTATTCAACAATGCTAAATACAAGGGCTTTGAATCTGGGTTCTGCCATCTAATGACCTGAGAGCTGTCTGAGCTCCCCGAGGCTCAGTTTTATAGTCTGTAAAATGGGAAGGACAATGCCACCTCTGCGCTATGTGACAATATGTGAAATGGGAGAGAACCTTCCAGCTGAGTGGCTGGGGTCTTGGTCCACCTGTCTCTTGTCTTGTGTAGTGGAATGCAGCTGCCCAGCTCCATGCGTGAGGAAAACTCCAGTGGAACATGGATGGCTTGTAGTGATGCTAGTGACAAAGGTTGCCATTCATAATTGGAATTCCTGGCCAGGGTTTCCATTCAGCACACAATAGTCCCTTCCTAAGTGCTGGGTGCTGTTCATACTCTGTCATCGCCACCGATGGCTCTCTGGCTTGAAAGGCCTTGGGAGTGCCAGTGAGTCTGTAGTTGCTGTTTGATGAGAGCTGCTTTATCACCCCCAGGTGGCTCTGCCCCTCACCATACTGCATAGGGATGGAGTCACCATGGTGTTGGGGACTATGGCTCCAGGCCCATCATGAACTGCTGTTCACGATGATGGCATGAAGCCTCTGATGGTTAAAAGGGGTCAACTTGACTGGATTGAGGAACACCTGGATGGCTGGTGAAGCGGTTTCTGGGTTTATCTGTGGGACTGAGAGGAAGACCCACTCTCAATGTGGACAGGCACCCTCCTGTAGGCTGGCAGGGGGACAGGTGAACAAGGCAGGTAGAAGAAGGAGGATGCATAGCCAGCACTTTCTCTCTCCCTCTCCCTTCCCAAGCAAGAGGCTTTTTCTCTTCCTGTCCTTGGACATCAGGCTCCAGATTCTTTGGCCTTTGGACTCTTGGATTTGCATCAGCAGCCTCCCGCTTGCTCTCAGACCTTTGACCTAGGACTAGGGGATGCACTGTTGGCTTCCCTTGTTTTGAGACTTTCAGACATGGACTGACATTTTTCATAAACCATCCTGCAGACGGCCCAGTGTGGGTCTTGACCTTTTTAACTGTATGAGCCAATTCTTCCTAATAAACTCCCTTTTATATGTACATATATCCTATTGGCTTAGTCCCTCTGGAGAACCTCAGCTAATATAAAGCCTTTCCTATAGTTTCCCAGGCATGATCCTCGCTCCTGACATAGGGACATCATCTAGTTTTCACCCCCAGGGAAACTCACCCATGGCTTCACAACAGGAGGGCATGCTGCTTCCCACGAGGCTGGAAGACTCCAGCATGGGCATCCTCAGCCCTGCAGCCAGTCCTCAGTCTGAACAGATGCAGGAGACAGTGCTGCACATCAGGAGGCTGGGGACGCATCCTGGGAGATGCCTGTGGGCCAACTTCCCCAGAACTTTCCAGTTGCCATGGTGACAGCCAAAATTGTGGTGATATTTCAGGTTGTTGGCAAGACATGGAGTCTGGGACAGCATGATGCAGGCCGGTGTCCCTCTGATTAAGTGTCTGTGGCTTGATGCTGGGAAGGGTGGGCTTAAGGAGAGGGTCACACAGGGTTGGAGAGGATTCTCCTGGCCCAGGAAGACAGCCCTGCCCAGAGCTGTGCCAGTCAAACCTGGCATCTCTCACAGCGTGTGTAATGCAGGTGGCAGTGACACTGTGGGTGGCAGTTTGTGACATTAGGGAGGTGGTTGATTTAGTATGGTCTATAACAGGTTATCCAGGAACAGCAGCCATTGTTTTAATGAAAAATCCACATGGCTGATGATGGAGTGGAACATAAATTGCCTTGGAGGACAGTGTGGGCCTTGGGAGTGATCCAGTCCAGTGATTCTTACCAGCCGCCATGTGCCCTGTGCACTGTGCATCCAGAGCTACTTGTAAGAAATGCCTTCTACCAGTTAACTGGGTCCTCATTTTTGATGTCGTAGCTAGATTGGCTTCTGTTTTTTAGCTCTCTTCTTGAATGGTTCCCAGAACTCAATTTCCTTTTCTTGCCTAATTTTCATCAGGTGATGATCTCATGATTAATACAGTGATGTTTATTCATTGTCGTTTAATAATTTTAAAAATAATATTTGTCAATTAGAAAATAAGAAACTCATAGAGGAATAATCAGAATCACTCATGATTTCCATCCAGGCATCGAACACCAGACCCCAGATCCTGCCCCCCTCCATCATCCACCCCCGGGGTACTAAAAGCTGTGTTTCCTGCTCACCTGGGAAGTAGGGCCCAGAGTATGTGGGGTGGGGACAGCAAGGGCAGAGTCCATGGGGGACTTATGTCTGATTTAAGGTGGGGCTCAGCAAGGATGGGGTTACTGTCTGGCCTGATGGGGCAGACAGGTGAAGAGCTGAGGTGAGGGAAGCGGCCGTCTGTGGAGGTTTTCCATGGAAATGTTGCTGGCTCTTTCCAGAAGCTCCTGTCGTAAGTAATTAAGCTGCTTGCTTGCACCAGAGTCTGTGGAAGGAGCTGTGATGCTAACAGCAGGGGGGGCGGGGAGCCAGTCCTGCCTGCAGACGAGGGTGTTGGGGTGTCTGTGTGGTGGGGGCTGGATGGCTCCGGCTCTCACAGGACGTTTATGAACACATGGTAACATAATAACTTTGCCTGCGTTAGCTCAGGTCATAATTTATGACAGCTGAAATGGACAGCCCAAAAAGACCATGGGAGATGGAAAACCATTGCTTTTTGTATGCCACACTCCCTCCCAAACAGTTCCAGGTTGTACACGCATATCTGCACAGGTAGAGCTGTGTGTGAGACTGTGTGTACATGTATGTGGGGCTGTGTGTGTGTGTGTATGTGTGTGTAGGGCTGTGTGTGTGTATAGGGCTGTGTGTGTATGTGTAGCGCTGTGTGTGTGTGCAGGGCTTTATTTGTGTGTGTAGGGCTGTGCATGGGTATGTGTGTAGGGCCGTGTGTATGTGTAGAGCTGTGTGTGGGTATGTATATAGGGCTCTGTGTGTGTGTAGGACTGTGTTTGTGTGTATGTGTGTAGGCCTGTGTGTGTGTAGGGCTGTGTGTGTGCATATGTAGGGCTGTGTGTGTGTGTGCAGGGCTCTGTATGTGTGTAGGGCTGTGCGTGGGTCTGTGTGTTGGGCTGTGTATGTAGGGCTGTGTGTTGGTGTGTGTGTAGGTCTGTGTGTGTGTATGCAGGGCTGTGTGTATGTGTAGGGCTGTGTGTGGGTATGTGTGTAGGGCTCTGTATGTGTGTGTGTGTGTGTAGGGCTGTATGTGTAGGGTTGTGTGTGGGTATGTGTGTAGGGCTGTGTGTGTGTATGTAGGGCTGTGTGTGTGTGTGTAGGGCTGTGCATGGGTATGTGTGTAGGGCTGTGTGTGTGTGTAGGGCTGTGTGTGGGTATGTGTGTAGGGTTCTGTGTGTGTGTAGGACTGTGTTTGTGTGTATGTGTGTAGGCCTGTATGTGTGTAGGGCTGTGTGTGTGTGTGTGTAGAACCCTGTGTGTGTCTGAGTTTTACTGGGGTTGTGAGTGGAAATAAATGCAGAATATTTAATCAAGGCAGTGAGGTTTAATTTCCTTTTTAGATTAAACATTGCAATCTTTCCTTTGTCAGGCAAGTAGAAATGTGACAGATGTCCCAGTTTCTGTGCAACTGTTGTGCTGTTGACAGTTGTCAAGTCCCACCTGGCACTTGGGGTTGTGCTGGCATTCTGGCCTTGCCTCACCTTGCCCTCAGGTATAGGATGTACTCATGATGGCAGCAAGGAGCCCCTGCCCTGCTTTGCACCCCCTGAGCCCCCAGGGACCCCTGGTTGTCCCAGCCCTATGGACACCCACACCCGCCAGGGGGTCACAAATGGCCAGCAGGTGAGGAGAGGCTCCGGTTGTCCCTAAGCCACCAGGAAGGGAAGTCCTTGAATGAGGGCACTGCCTCCAGGGGCTAAGGATGTCATAAAGTAGTTGACTTTAAAGAACCCAAAGACAAGTGCAGGGCCCTGAGGAGGTCTGAGGTCCCAACTGGGGCCAGAGGAAGGGGGAAAGGGTGGGAGACAGCAGGTCTGGGAGATATCCTTGGGGCCCCATGAAGCAGGCCTGATGAGTGTGCAGGAAGGAGAGGGTTCTCAGTTGTGGAGGATTCCATGTACAATTTTCAAGACACCATTATTTATCCAATTTGGTGTCACAATTTCAGAAGAAGGAATTAAAAAATCACAAGCAAAATAAACTACTCAATCATCTGAGTAAAGTCCGGAGAGCACGGTGTGATTTCACCAGATAGAAGATGATTTTGAAAGATGGGCCTCGGAGTGAACAAACAGGAAAAGAAAAGGGGATCCTGGCACTGGCATGAATGAAGTTACTTCAGTGCATCTGTGGCAAGTGGATTTTAAAACACAGGCATTTAGCACAACCCTGGAGAGTAACACGTAATGGCATGACAAGGTAGCCACGGCATATTACATGAAAATATGGAAGGTGGAGCACACACACATCCCTCATATATGTAGGTGTGTCTATGTGCAGAGAAAAGACAGGAAGGACTTGCTAGAAACGGTTAGATGTGGGACATGGGAGCAAAAGTGGTCTCCTTTTTATCTCTCTCTTCTTTCTCTTTTTAATTTTGCTTCTCTGTATTTGCCTTTTGCTTTTATTTTTTCTTACAATGAACATATATATGTAAAAACACACATATATACATGTTGGAAATAGATGCTCGGTGCTGCAAAGAAAAATCAGCACTAAGACAAAGGATCTTTCAGCAATGCAGTTTTTACTTCCTGGACTGCAGGAAGGGTACCCTCCCTAGCCATCATGCCATGGGAGTACAATGAACAAAGGAAAACACACAAATTTATCCCTTACACATTTGGGGTCATCCTTACTGCTGTGTCTTATATCATTGGCTGGAGCCCGATCTTACAATCTAAACTAAAACCCAATTGGCCAACAACTTAAAACTTTTCTAAACAGGTAAAAGCAATGGAGAGCTGGGACATGCCTGTGAACACATCCAGCACAGATATCTTGGTTAAAGTACAAGGACATAGAATGTACTACGTGCCTGTAAGGACGGCATGTTTAACAGCTGCATAGGATAGGGCTTCACAAAGACTTATTAGCACATTTACGGTTTATTCTTTACATATTGCTTATTCCTCTCTGAGGTTGATTTGATATTTGGTTGAAAACGTAAACATTATCGAGAAAAGACATAATGTACGTGAGATGATTTATAATTTTTATTGTAGTTTTCAAAGATTAAAAAAAAATCCAGTGGTGTGGCTGGTAACAAATTAAGCCAACCTATTTTTTCTACCTTCTGGCTGGAATGCTGTGTTTTCTCTGTAATATTACACTGCACCACCTAGACAAAACTAAATAACTTATTTATGTAAATACTTCTCATTGAAACCATGTTTTGTGTGCACCAACATTAAAGTATGATATCTTTCAGATATCTTATAGCATCATGAAACCACTGTTATCTTAAAAACCTTGGATTTTACATTTTAAGTAAATTATTACAATTTTTATGCTAAAGAGTTAAGTTTCATCAGTTATTATTCAACTCTTACTGCCTTGATTTATATATTTTCACCAAAATTGTTTTCTTATTTCAGTGAGATATGTATTTGTAAGAAATTGATTCCATAAACTTAGATTGTAGTGATATATTCACATTAATATTATTAATAACATTCTATTAAATGTATTTTGATGGAAAATGCCAAATTATTTTTAACTATACAGTAAAATTCTTAAGTTGTGATGGTGTCTTCTAAATGTTAGTTTGACTTATTATTTCATAAGCATTTTCCAAAATGCTTTATTGTATGTAGCTGATTCAAAGTATTATTACACCGTTTCATGCCGATGATTATAAGTTTTCTTTATTTGAATCATAAACTTTACAACTGTCCATTCTGATAAAATAAGTATTTATCACTTTCAACCTTTGGTGATAAAACTTGTGAGTAAAATCTACTAACACCAACAGTAAGCCGTTTGCTTTTCTTGAAATTAGAGGTTGTATCTTTTCATTTTTGGAAAAATAAATTATTTCATTGCAAGGTATTGCAAGTTATTCAAAGTATGAAAATGAAGGGCCAGGCTGGGCTTGATGGCTTAGCCCGTAATCCCAGTACTTTGGGAGGCTGACTCTTCAGCTTTTCAGTACCTAGTTCTAAAACCAGACAGCCAAGAATCGGACATTTGAAGAAAGCATGTTAACAGAAGGAACAGTGAGAAAACTCAAGAGAAAGAAATTAACAGGAGGGAAAAAAGAAAAAGAATGTAAAAATGAAAATAATTTTTTATAGAAACTATCACGTGTATTCCCAAATGAAGATACTGCCGCTAATAACTAAAATTGGGAAAGAACAAAAAGTAACATTTTTAGCATGAAAATAGGTCTTGAAAACTGAAAAAAGAAAAAGAACATGGAAAGGAAAATTGTGTTGAAAATGATGGAAGAATAGGAAATACCTCCCAGATGATAGACTTACAAAGAAAGTGAAACCTGGGCGCTGTGGCTCACGCCTGTAATTTCAACACTTTGGGAAGTCAAGGTGGGAGGATTGCTTGAGCCCATGAGTTTGAGACCAGCCTTGGCAACATAGTGAGACCTTGTCTGTATATTAAAAAAAAGAAAATCAAAAAAATTAGCCAGGTGTGGTGGAGATGGTGCCTGCAGTGAGCTGAGATCATGCCACTGTGCTCCAGTCTGGGTGACAGAGCATGACTTTGTCTTAAAGGAAAAAGAAAAACAAAGAAAGAAAATGGAAAGGAAACAGGAAAGAAAGTGAAGAACATTAGAGGATTAACCCAGGAGTCTCATGATGTGAACAAATTCTACTAATGGAGATCAAAGGAAACAGAGAAGAGGAAATTATCAAAGAAATGCATTTAAAAACTAGAACAGAAGGACTTGAGTTTCCAGTTTAAAAAAACTCACCGAGTCCCCTGCAAAATGAAAGGAAAAAGACCCTGGGTAAAACACAAATCCTTGGTAAAACACAAATCCTGAGACATCGAAAACACTGAGATCAAGTCTCACAGTGAGAAAAATGGAACCCAAGCTAAGGACTAATAGTCTTCCCAAGAGCAACACAGGAAGCTAGAATGCAATGAGAATATGACTTCCTGATCCCAGGGAAGCATTCCACTTAGACCCTAGACCCTGAAGGGTGAGTGCTCCAGGGGATGCAAAAATGACATTCAGAATGAATTTTCAGCAGGTACAGAAAAATGTATAACCTGCAGTGCCTTACAATAAAACAGATATCTGTTTCTGGAATGAAATAGATTGCTAATTTCAAGAAAAATGAGTGGCTCATTTTTGTTTTTAATGACATAAATGTTGGCTGCCAATGTTAAAAATTCATTGCCCTTAGTCCATTTTCTGTTGCTTATAACAGAATACCTGAAACTTGGGAATTTATAAAGAAAAGGAACTGACTGCTTACATTTATGGAGGCTGAGAAGGATGAAGCTCAAGGGGATACATTTAGTGAGAGCCTTCTTGCTGATGGGGACTCTGCAGAGTCCTGAGGTGTTGCAGGAGATCACATGGTAAGGGGGCCGAGAGTGTCAGCTTAGGTCTTTCTTCTTATAAACCCACCAGACCCACTCCTGTCATAACGCATTAATCCAGTAACCTATTAATCCCTGGATAGATTAATCCTGCCCTCATGACCCAACCACGTTTTAAAGTCCCCAGCTCTCTGTAACGCCACATTAGGGATTAAATTTCTTTCTTACTTTTTTTTTTTTTTGGAGATAGAGCCTTGCTCTGTTGTCCAGGCTGGAGTGCAGTGGTGCAATCTTGGCTCACTGCAATCTCCACCTCCTGGGTTCAAGCAATGCTCATGCCTTAGCCTCTTGAGTAGCTGGGACTATAGGCTTCTGACACCACGCCTGGCTAATGTTTTGTTTTTTTAGTAGAGATGGGTTTTTGCCATGTTGGCTGGGCTGGTCTCGAACTCTTGACTTCAAGTGATCCACCTGCCTTGGCCTCCCAAATTGCTGGGATTTCAGGCGTGAGCCACTGCTCCCAGCCAGGATTCAATTTTAACATGAGTTTTGGAGGAGACAAATATTCAAACCCTGTCAGTCATTAAAAGTTGAAAGCATTGAATGCATATTTTATCCTGGTAATGTTCACAGTTCAAATACAAAGAAATTTATAATCATTAATGAGAAAACATAAAACAATATTATGAGCCAGATATAATAAAGTATTTGACATATAATACTCTTGGGGAAAAACTTATAGAAAAATATTGGTAATGCAAATTAAAAAAATGGAAAATACCATCAGAACCTGCAACATCTTTTGGTGAACATTTATGAATTAAGACAGTACAATTTTAGTTATCACCAATGAAATATGGTTTTATAACTGAGGTATATTGTATTAGGCTGCTCATAGTCCCATAGCAAAATAGAATAGATGGAGTGCCTTAAACAACAGAAATGTATTTCCTCACTTCTGGAGGCTGAAAAGTCCAAGATCAAGGTGATGGGACACTTGGTTCCTGGTGAGGGCCCACTTCCTGGGTTGCAGAGGCTGCCTTCTCACTGGGCCCAGGGCTTGGGGGAGTCTCTTCATCTTCTTATTAAGGGCACTAATCCTGTCATGAGGGCCCCACCATTGTGACCTCATCCAACCCTCATCACTCCCTAAGCCTTCTCTTCCAATTACCATCCCTCTAGGGGTGAAGCTTCCACATTAGAATGAAGAGGAAGGCACAATTTAGTCGGTATCATATGTTAATATCTAGTCTTTCAAGAGGAGATAATTCAGTGGCTGGGGATTGGGCAGTAACTCTTTGGAAAGCTCAGTGCATGCCCTGTGACCTAGCAAGTCTGTGCTCAGACATGTGCACCTGTGCACCAGGAGAGACAAAAAGAATGGTTACATTTGCACTGCTTGTATTGTAAAAAAGTGGATAACATAAATATCCATTCATAGAAGAATGAACAATCTAGGGTATGAGCCTACACCAGAATACTGTAGGCAGTTACGCAAATGCATCTAAAAATGCTAATGTTCTTTGTAAGAGGCAAGTCGCAAAACAATGCATTCTGCCAGGGGCAGCCTGTCATCCCAGCACTCTGACAGGCTGAGGCGGGCGGATCACCTGAGATCGGGAGTTCAAGACCATCCTGGCCAACATGGCAAAATCCCATCTCTACTAAAAATACAAAAATTAGCCGGATGTGGTCGCACATGCCTGTAGTCCCAGCTACTCAGGAGGTTGAGGAAAGAGCATCACCTGAACCCGGGAGGCAGAGGTTGCAATGAGCTGAGATTGCGCCATTGCACTCCAGCCTGGGTGACACGGCCAGATTCTGTCTCAAAACAAATGCATTCCATATTATGCCAAGTATACAAAGTTAAAAGAAAAGGCATGCACCACAATGCATTCTATTATTAATGCATGCATACATTTGTAGTATTTAGACTAATCTCAATTATATGAACAATTTCTAAAAAGATACTGTACTAATTTTTGACTGGAATTTCATAAAACATGTAAGATAAATGCAGTTTTTCCATTAAGGAATAATATATGTATCACCACACAAACCTTTTTTGTACCTCAATAAGTAGATTTTGATGGTTTTCTTCCTTAGTTTCTCTATGTTGCTTTGAAGATCACAGGCATTTAATGTATTTTTGTTTCTGCTATTATTAGTGGACTATCTCCCCCATTATAGCTTATATTCTGTGATTTTTGTGTTATAGAAAAGCTATTAATTTTGTAATATTTAATCTTATACACAATCACTTAATACATTATATGAATTTTATGATGATTCTCTGTGTTTTGTATATTATTCCACTATCCTCCAGTTGTGATAATTTTATTTCCTTCTTTTATGTAATTACACATTCTATTTCTGTTTTATTTATTTTTAAATATTTTTATTGGCTGAAAATTCCAAATAAATGGCAAATAATAATATTCACAACAGGTAATTTTTTTCCTAATAAAAATGGGAATGTCTTTAAAGTAGGTTTCTATTGTTGCTCAAAGGTAGGTAATAATCTCTCCTTCTAAGAGTTTTCAACTTTTCTTATTACTGATATTAACTTGGGGACATAAATGAATGTTTTACTGAACTTTTTCAAATTAATGTATAGCATTATCTTTAAACAAACGACAGCGTTGGCATTTCTGGGATAAACCACTTTGTCGTAAGCTAGAATAATATTGTAATTGAGGAATTTGACCACTAGATGGCAGTGTGCCTCCCAGTTTTTGCTTTGGGAACCTTAAATTGCTTAGTGTTAAAATTTAAACCTTTTAAACACGGTGTCCAATCTTTGGGCTTCCCTGGGCCACATTGGTAGAAGAATTGCCTTGGGCCACGCATGAACTCCATTAACACTAATAATAGTTGAAGAGCTAAAAAAACAAAACAAAACTCATGATGTTTTAAGAAAGTTTACAAATTTGTTTTGGTTTACATTCAAAACCGCCTTGGGTCTCATGCGGTCTGCGGCCGAGAGTTGGACATGTTGTTTTAAATTAACATGACCCACAAACTATCATCTTTGTTTCAACTTTCAGTTTAGTGGCCTTAAATTTGGAATGTGCTTAAAAATACTTTTGTCTCTCAGTTTAGTCGGTTTTATTGGGGTATAATTTATACCCCAATAAAATTCAACAATTTTAAGCATACAATAGAAAGGGTTGTAACAAATATATCCAGCCTTGTTTCTACCACCACAATTGTAATAGAGAACACTCCCATCACTCCAGTCACTTCCCTTGTACCTTCCCTGCCTGCCAGCCCCTGGAAACCACTGTGATGGGCTTTTGTTACTTGACCTTTTCTAGAATTTCATATTAATGAACACATACAGTATATAGTCTGATGTATGTGGCTTCTTTTCCACAGCCCCATGCTTTTAGGATTCATCCATATTAAGTGATTCAGTAATTTTCTCTTTTTTATTGTGGACTAGCGTTCCATCGAATGGCTTTGCAACAATTTGTTTGCTCATTCGGGCACAATGGACTTTTGGGATGCTTGTAGATTTTGGGTACTATGAATAAAACTGTTACAAACATTTATACCTAAGTCTTTCTGTTATCGTTATTTTCATCTCTTGGTAAATACCAAGCAGTGGCATTGCTGTGTCGTGTGATGAATATATGTTTTAACTTTCTAAGAAACTGTTTTCCAAACGGTTTTCTGAGGTGGCGGCAGCATTTTATGCTCTCCCCAGCCATGTGTGAGAGTTTCAGTTTCTGTACATCTTTGAAAGCATGTGGCATTACCAGACCCTTAAATTTTGGTGAGTGTGTAGTTATACTTCATGTGTTTTGACTGCATTTCCTTAATGTCTATAATAAGCATCTGTTAATGGGTTTGTTTGCCATCTAATATCTTCTTGGTGAACTGTCTGCTCATATCTTTTGATCATTTTTAAAAATTGCCTTGTTTATCTTCTCATTTTGCATTGTAACAGCTCTTTATACATTCTGGATAGAAGTCTTTTCTGTTATTTGCAAATATTTTCTCACAGTCTATGGCTTGCCTTTTCATTTAACAGTGTCTTTTGAAGAGCATATGTTCTTAATTTTGATAAAGTTCAATTTATTAAATTTTAATATATAGTTCTTGGTTTTTGGGGGTCCAGTTTAAGAAATCTTTGCTTAACCCTAGGTGACCAAGATTTTCTCTTGTGTTTTCTTCTAGAAGTTTCATAGTTCAGCTTTTACATTAAGATCTATGATCCATTTCAAATCAGTCTTCTATAGTGTGAGGTAAGGGTTGCGTTTAATTGTTTCATTTTTGCACGGGACAAATTTGCATCCAGTTGCTTCAGGACCAGTTGTTGAAAAAATTATCATTTCTTCATTGAATTGCCTTGGGAAATTTGTCAAAATTTTAATTGGCTTTACATGAGTGGATCTATTTCTAAACTCACTATTCTGCTCCCTTGATCTATATGTTTTTTTCCCCTTAGACTAAAGCCACAATGTCTTGATGACTGTTGATTTATAGTTAATCTTGTAATGAGTAGTGTTAGTCTTTGAACCTCATTCTCCTTTTCCAAAATCGTGTCAGCCACAAACAAAATTGTTCTAGGTCCTTTGCATTCCATGTAAATGTTATAATTAGCTTCTCAATTCTTACAAAAAAGAAACCTCCTGAGACTTTACTTGAGCTTTCACCAAATCTCTAAATCAGTTTCAGGAGAATTGACATCAAAACAATATTGACTCATGAGCATGGTATACCTCTCAATTTATTTAGATCTTCTTTAATTTTCCTCAGGATTGTTTTGTAGTTTGTGCATCTTTTGTTTAATTTATTCTAAGTATTTAATATTCTTTGATATCATTGTAAGTGTTACAATGTAATTGTAAACATTTCTGATTTTCCAATATTTTACTGTGTTTTGAAAATTTCCAACTTTCAGTGTACTTCTAGCATATAGAAATCCAACGAATTTTTAAAAATCGAACTTGTATCCTACAATCTTGCCAAATTCACTTGTTAGTTCTAGCAGCTTTTTGTACATTCCTTAGATTTTTCCATGAAGATTATCATATATCTGAATAAATCCAGTTACATTTCTTCCTTTCCAATCATATGACTTTTATTTTTTCTTCTCACAAGGACCTCTGTGGTTGGCAGAATAATGCCCCAATGATGTCTATATCTGAATCCCCAGATCCTAAAAACATGTTACCTGACAGAGCAAAGGGGAATTAAGGTTTCAGATGGAACTATCGTTGTTAATTAACTGATTTTAAGAGATTATTCTGAAATACTCACGTGGGATCCAATGTAATAATGAAGGTCCTTTTAGGTGGAAGAAATTGGCAGAGAGGACATCAGTGTGATGGATACGAGAAGGACTCAATCTGATGTTGCTGGCCTTGAAGGTAGAGGAAGGAGCCACCAGTCAGGGAATGCAGGTGGCCCTAGATGCTGGAAAGGCGGGAAATGATTCTCCCCTAGAGCCTCCAGAAGGAACTGCTCCTGCTGACACGTTGATATTAGCCCAGTGAGACCTGTTAGGACTTCCCTATAGAACTGTAAGGTCATAGGAAATGCCTGCTGTCTTCAGGGACTAAGTTTTTGACAGTTTTTTACAGCAACATTAGTGTATTAGTCTGTTCTCATTTTGCTAATAAGGACATACCTGAGGCTGGGTTATTTATAAAGGAAAGAGATTTAATTGACATACAGTTCAGCATGGCTAGGGAAGCATCAGGAAACTTACAATCATGGTGGAAGGGGAAGCAAACACATTCTTTCTCACATGGTGGCAGCAAGGAGAAGTGTGGAGTGAAAGAGAAAGGGATGCCCTTTATAAAACCATCGGATCTCATGAGAACTCACTATCACGAGACTTGCATGGAGGAATCACCCCCATGATTCAGTTACATCCCACTGGGTCCCTCCCACAACATGTGGGGGTTATGGGAACTACAATTCAAGATGAGATTTGGGTGGGGACATAACCAAACCATATCGATTAGGAAATTAATACAACTTCCAAAGTTAAAGAAAAATGGTGAGAGTGGATGGAAGATGCTTTTTAATGGAGTACATACGTTGAAAAAAAAAGCTCTTTACAGTAACAATCGACAGTGACCTTTTTACGAACCCCTGCCATGACTCTGATCTATAATAAAATAAATCTGGGTCTGTTTAAAATTACTTCTGGCTTTTGTCCTGCAGAAGTTGAGGATACTTTAACTGATGTCTCCAGCTCATGGTGGTCAGAAGTGTTGTTGACTGTCATTTTGCTTCTTTGATTAAACTATTTTTGTGATGTTTGCTTTGAGCATGAAGGCTTTCATACCACACTGCCTGAAAAGTGAGACTACTTTTTGATTCATTTAAAAAAAGTCATGAAAAATTAATTTCATTCAGAAGATGTAGGCAGGCTGAGATTTATGTTGCAAAATCTTCCCAACACTCTGGAAATACAGATGGAATCAAATGTGATGTTGAAGCTGGTCTCTCTCATTGGCTACCTTGGTCTGTGGGATTCATCATGAAGGGATTTCTGAGGTGCTGGAGAAGTGGCTTGGCCGACGGCCAGTGCTTAGTTTTCTTGGTGGTTATGCCTGTCTGTCTGTCTTTCTCTTTCTCTTTCTCTTCTCGTTCTCTCTCTGCCTCCCTGGTGAGATAATTTAAGAGCTCAGGAATATTTAAGACTCTGGGAGACATCTTCTGGATCTTTCTCTATCTCCTTCCAGTGAGGACACTTCCTGTCTTTTGCAAGGATAGCCACCACCCACCAGCCGCCACCCTCCAATGTCTGTGCTTCTTCCTGCCTTCTTTTTCTTACATGAGTTTTATTTCACTGTGTAGCGCAGAGCTATGCATTTATATTTGTACACCACCATCAAGTATCTGGGGAGCAAGGCAAATAAATATGTGCATACATTTAAACCATTTAAGTGCCACACTTAAATATCCTGGCTTTGTGTCTAAAAAAGGGAAAGATTCCAAGTGTGGGAGAATGGGAAAAATGGTGACGTAAGTAGTGTAGAAGTGAGTGTAAAAGTCTACGGCACACCAAGCGACCCTGCACATCTATTCTGCCCATTTTTCCTGGTGAAGCAGAAGATGTGCTTCTGCCCTTCTTGGAGGCGACCCCTTCCCCTGTGCCTTGGCTGCCAACAAGGCCTGCCTCTCGGGCCTCCCGAAGCTATCCCAATACCCCCTCTCTCGAAGATGTCTGAGTAGCCATCTTCGGGCTGCTTCTGCACTCATCTCCTGCGCTCTCCACTTCCAAAGTTAATAGAGAAGAAGGCTGCCCTCCATGAGGCAGGCCCCGGGGGAAGCGGAGCTTTGGGCAGCAAAGTCCAGCCTGGTGTCTTTATCATCGAGGAAGAGATGCCTGGGATGGAGTTTCGTTCCCTTTTTTGGTAGGAAGGTGACCTGCTGACTCCCTTGTCAGAGAGGAGCCTTCTATGTTACTAGAGCCACCAGGAAAACATTTTCTTCCTTTGAATTTAGGTGGCAGGATTTCTGAGAATGAAGGGCACTCTTTGGATTCTGTGTTTATGTGCATTGGATGTTGGTGCACTGGGTGTTGGCTGGAAGCCTTCCCTGACTCTGCCTAGGCTTCCCCTAGTCATTTGTACTTTTCCTTCTTTGCACTTATCATGATTGTTGTTCTGTGGCTGCTCTTCTCCAGGGTGCGTTTCACTTGGGGCCGGGTGTCTCACAGGCCCCACACAGTCGGCCCAGCCATCAATGAAGGACTGTCCAGGCTGGAGTGCTGGAGCTCCCTGCTAAGCTGCTGCACGGGTCCCAACGGCCCAGGAGGGTGCCCAGTGTTTGCCAAATAAGCATACAACTTTCCTTATAAATACAACACCCCATTTCCTTAGAAACAAATTCCCAGGTTGAAGTAGATTATAGTGATTATAGTAATCTGATCCATCTAGTCCTACAGCACAATCCAAAAAGTGGTCAGTTAACCCTTGCCTTTTAAAAAATGTTTATATCCATTCACATCTAAATAAAACAGCTGTAAAACAAAATCGTGTACTGTTTTATATTCAGAAACCATATTTTAATGATCACTTCTGGAAAAGCTGGGAAATGGTTCATCTTCTTCATTTCCCCGGCCTGCAACAAAGAAATACCATTTCTTCTCAATCAATCAGCAGTACTTGCTGATCACATCCTATGTACAAGGCATTGAATTAGACTCTGGGAGGTACGAAGTTGAAGCAGACACTTCATTTGTGCTTTTGGAATATATGTGCTAGAAACGGATGATTAAAAGTGAGTACTTGTCCAAAACTTCCACTTTTAGCCAAGAAAGGGCAATACATGATATTTACCCTTCCACTTGAAACAACTAAAAAATCAGACAAATATATATAAAATAATAGTTTTCATGATGTTGGACATGAGGCAGGGAAGGACAGTGATCTTTGAGAGAGGCAAGAAACAAATGAAGATAGTCCTGCGGTTTCCCAGCAGGCTGCCTGGAGAGAATTTCCAGACTCCAGCTCGCATGTTGGAAACTGGCACACTGCCAGGGTTGAGGAAGGGGAGTTGGGCATCTGGGAAGTCCAAGGCAGCTGGTCTTGCCAGGGCAGGGCACCACTGCAGAGAGGACTGTGCAGAGAGAGAAACCACAGATCTTCCAAGGGACCCTCCAGTATTCAGTAGAGTGTTGATCAATGAATGTTTATGTACAGCTCCCCAGGGCTGGGGAGGACCCCATGCAAAGCATTAGAGGGAGCTGTACTGGGAACTCACACGGGGCCAGGAATAGTGCCTGCTGCCACCAGCCAGGCTGGAAAAAGACAGAATCCGTACAGCACCGGGGAGAGTACGCAGAAGGGCCTTGCCCCAGTGGTGGGGGGTAGTTAGCCCTAAACTGCAGCTTGCTCTGGATTCATGTAACAAATCTTAAAACAAGATCTGAAACATTGAACTATTTCTAAGAATCTTAACTGCCTCCCAGAGAAAAGTTAAAAAAACCTTTGTAGGAATACAGAAATAATCTAGTATCCAATGAGGTCAAATGGAAAATTTTGACATTGAATAGAAAATCACCAAGCCCGTAAAGACATAGAAAACTTAACCCCAAATGAGGAGAATAACCAATCAACTGAATCTGACTCAGAACTGATGCTGATGTTGGAATCAGCAGACAAGAGCATTAGGATAGTTATTATAATGGTTTTTCTTATGTTCAAAAAGCTAGAGGAAGAAAGACTAAAAAGGAAAAAAGACTAACATTTGGGTTAATAAAAACCTAAAAAGCATCACTGGGCTAAAGGACAACTATACATGATTCCCACTCCTGTGACGTTGCAGGGAGGGATGGACACAGGATTCCCACTCCTGTGACGTTGCAGGGAGGGATGGACAGAATATCTGAACAAATTATGATGGAAAAACATCCGAATTTGATGAAGAGTATAAATCTACCACTCCACAAAACTCAATAAACCCCAAACACATGAAAAATGAAGAAAATGAACCAAGGCACATCATAATCTAATCTTAAAAGCAGCCAGAGAAGCAATACAAAAGAAAGGCATAGAAAGAGAGCAGGTTTCTTACTGGGAAGGATGCAAGAGAGAACGTGGAGGAGTTGCCCCTGTAAAGCACAGAGCAAAACCCAAACCATCAACCTAGAATTCCACGCCCAGAGAAAATACCCTTCAAAACTGAAGGTGAAATATACACGTTATCAGACATACAAAAGCAGGACAGTTCTGACCAGCAGAATGGCACTGCCAAAAACGGTAAACAAAAGTCTTTGAGGCAGAAGGAAAATGACCCCAGGTGGGAAACTGGATCAAGGAACCGAAGAGTAAGGGAACTTTACAGCAATTCTAAGACTTTTTTCCTATGATTTAAATTTCCTTAAAAGTAATTGTATAAACAAAAATTACAGGGCGGTGTGGGATTTATAATGTATGTATGAGTAAAATGCATGACAAATACAGCATGAAGTCCTGGATGAGAGAAATGGAAGTATACTATCTTATGCTTCTTACAGAATACATGCAGTGGTATAATATTACTTGAGGAAAGACTAATAGGTTAAAGACAGATACTATAAACCCTATGGCAATCACTTAATAACAACAACAACATCACAACAGCAACAACAAAATTAAGCTGAAAAAGGAGGGAATCCAACTAATCATCCAGAAGACAGCAAAAAGTGAAAATGGAAAAAAAGAACTTGGGACAAATAGAAAGCAAATAGTACACAATAGATTTAAACCTAATCACGGCAATAACCCCATTACGTGCATGTGGCCTAAACTGGCTAATGACAAGGCAGATCCTATTCAATGTAGGTGAAGTGCCAGCAGGAGCAATCAGGCAAGAGAAAGAAATAAAAGGCATCCAAGTAGGAAAAAAAGAAGTCAAATTATGTCTCTTCATGGATTAGATAATTCTATACCTAGAAAACCCTAGACTCCACCAAAAGGCTGCTAAAGCTGATAAATGACTTAAGCAAAGTTTTAGGACACAAAATCAATGTACAAAAATCAATAGCATTTCTATAAAAGAATAACATTCAAGCTGAGAGCCAAATGCAATCCCATTTACAATAGGCACACAAACAGAAAATACCGAAGAAAACATCGAACCAAGAAGGTGAAAGATCTCTACAAGGAGAACTACAAAACACTGAAGAAAGAAACCACAGTGACACAAACAAATGGAAAAATAGTCCACACTCATGCTTGTGGATTGGAAGAATTCATATCATTTAAATGGCCACACTGCCCAAAGCAATCTACAGACTCAATGCTATTTCTATCAAACTGGACCTCTATATAAAATATACAAAGTTAACTTTCACCATATACAAAAATTAACTTCAGATGGATTAAAGATTTAGATGTAAGACCTCAAACTACAAAAATCCTAGAAGAAAACCTAAAAATACCCTTCTCAACCTAGGGAATACTGTCTGACAAAGAATTTATGGCTAAGTCCCCAAAAGCAATGGTAACAAAACCAAAAACGGACAAAGGGAACATAATCAAACTAAAGAGCTTCTGCACAGCAAAAGAAATTATCTGCTGGGTGTGGTGGCTCATGCCTGTAACCCCAGCACTTTGGGAGGCTCTGGCAGTTGGTTCACCTGAGGTCAGCAATTCAAGACTGGCGTGGCCAACATGGCAAAACCCTGTCTCTACTAAAAATACAAAACAATTAGCCGGATGTGGTGGTGGGCTTCTGTAATCCTAGCTACCCGGGAGGCTGAGGCAGGAGAATCGCTTGAACCCAGGAGGCAGAGGTTGCAGTGAGCCGAGATCATGTACTGCACTCCAGCCTGGGTGACAGTGTGAGATTCTGTCTCAAAAAAAAAAAAAAAAAAAAGAAAGAAAGAAAGAAAGAAAGAAAAAAGATATTATCAACAGAGTAAACAGACAACAGGATGGGAGTAAAAATTCCCAAACTATTCATCCAACAAAGGTGTAATATCCAGAATCTATGAGGAACTTAATTCCACAAACAAAATCCAAATAACCTCATTTAAAAATGGACAAAGACATTAACAAACACTTCTCAAAAGAAGACATAAAAGTGGCCAAGAAACATATGAAAAAATGCTCCACATCACTAATCATCAGAGAAATGCAAATCAAAACCATAATCAGATACCGCCTCATGCCAGTCAGAATAGCTATTATTAAAAAGTCAAAAAATCACAGATGCTGGGGAGGCTGCAGAGTAAAGGGCATTTGTATACACTGTTGGAAGGAATGTAAGGTAGTTCAGTCACTGTGAAGAGAAGTTTGGAGATTTCTCCCCAAAGAAAATAGAGCTACCATTTGGCCCAGCAATCCCATTACTGGATATATATCCAAAAGAAAATAAATCATTTTACCAAAATGACACATGTGTTCGTGTGTTCATCTCAGCACTATTCACAATGGTAAAGACATGGAATCAACACAGGTGCTCATCAATGGTGGGTTGGATGAATAAAATGTGGGACGTGTACACCATGGAATACTATGCAGTCATGAAACAGAACAAAATCATGTCCTTTGCAGCAACATGGATGCAGCTGGAGGCCATTATCCTAAGCAAATTAGCACAGAAACAGAGAGTCAAATATTGCATGTTCTCACTTATAAGCAGAAGCTAAACATCGAGTACTGGTGGACATAAAGACAGCAACAATAGACACCAGGGGTCACAGAGAGCGGGAGGGGCAAGGACTGAAAAACTAACTCTTGGGTACTATGTTCCGTATCTTGGTGATGGTGTCATTCCTATCCCAAACCTCAGCATCATGAACTATACCCAGGTAATAAACCTGCACATGCACCCCTGAATCTAAAATAAAAGGAAAAAAAAAGAGAAAAGGCAACCTCCACCTCCTGCGTTCAAGCGATTCTCCTGCTTCAGCCTCCTGAGTAGCTGGTATTACAGGCTCCTGCCACCACGCCCAGCTAATTTTTTTGTATTTTTAGTAGAGACTGGGTTTCACTATGTTGGCCAGGCTGATCTTGAACTCCTGACCTCGTGATCCCCCTGCCTTGGCCTCCCAAAGTGCTGGGATTACAGGCGTGAGCCATCTCGCCCAGCGAACACATTCTTTTCAAGTTCATATTGAAAATTTATCAAGACAGATTATAGTGCTGACCATATAACAAGTGTCAATACATTTAAAGGGATTCAAACCATAAAATGTTATTTAACCACAGTGGGATTAAATAAGAAAACAATTATGAGAGATCTCTGGGAAATCTCTAAATATTTGGGACGAGATGTGGCACATTCAGGGTGATTGACTGTAGACAAAACCTCTAAATATCTGGAAATGAACACTTCTATATACCTCATGGATTGAAGAAGAAATCAAAAGGGAAATTAGAAATCATTTTGGACTGAACGAAAAGAAACATCAAAATGTGTGGCGTACTGCTAAACAGTGCTTACAGAGAAATCGTATCACTAAACATGCATATTAGAAAACAAAGGTTTCAAATGGATGATCTCAGTTTTCACATTTAAAAAAAAAACAGAAGCGAAAGAACAAAAGAGACCCCAAATAAGCAAAAGAAAGGAAATAATAAAGATCATAGCAGGGATCAATGAAACAGGAAAATGATCTTAGAGACAATCAATCAAGTTTTTGAGATGGGGTCTTTCTTCGTTTCCTAGGCTAGATTTGAAGTCCTGGGCTGGAGCCATCCTCCTCCCTCAGCCTCCTGTATGTCTGGGACTACAGGTGCACCCCATCCTGCCCAGCCAGAAGCTGATTCTTCGAAGTGAGAAGTAAAATTGATAAACCCCTAGTCAGATTGACCATGAAAAAGAGTTACAAATTATCACACCAAGAAGGACAGAGATGACATCACTACTGATTGTACAGATGTTAAAAGGGCACAAACAAAATATGACGAACAAATTTTATGTCACTAAACCTCACAACTTAGAACAAGGGACAAATTCCTAAAGGATGCAAATGACCAAATCTTACTGAAGAGGAAATAGAAAAATGTTTCCATAAAGGAAACTCCAGGCCCAGGTGGCTTCACTGGGGAATCCCACCAAATGCCTAAAGATTTTTATTTTAAATTATGATTCTTATTAGGTTTATTTAGTTATTATTATTTTCATTATCCTTTTTAATTTTGAAGTTGTATCACCCATTGTGACTACCAGGTACTTGTGTCTTCCTTTCACAATCTGTTCCCTTCCAGAACCCCAGGGCGGCTCCAGCTCTTCACGGCTGCATGATAGTCATCCCCACGCCCACAGCTGTGATTTGCTCATGACCTCTGCCAGCTCTGGGCTTGGCTGGGCAGCTCCCTCTTAGAGTCCATCCTGCGGCAGCCATCGCCATGGCCGAGTCATCTCCAGGCTTCTTTACATTCTCGTCTGGTGGTTGAAGCTGGCTTTCAGCTGGGATTCGAGCTGAGCCACTGGCCAGAACATGTGGCCTGGGCTTCCTCAGAACATGGCGGCTGGATCCTAGGCAAGATCCTGAGAGAGCCAGGATGTCTCCTTTACGACCTGGGCTCTGAGAGCAGGTGGGCATCACTCTTAATGCATTCTCAGATGCCGGTCTCATGTTTAAGGGGAGAGGAACTTTGCTCTGTCTTTTGCTGGAAACCATGAAGAGAAATTCTAAATGTGTTTGAAAGTGACCACGACGTCCCTTAGGGTCTCCATTGGCTGCTGTAACAAAGAATCTCAAACTGGGAATGAAGAGCAACGAGCCAGGACGGCCTGGTAGCTGGGCACCTGCACAGGCCCGCCTGAACTGCTGGTCTCAGACCGTGAGGAGAGAAACAAACTCTGTTGTCTTCAAGCCAGTGTTAGGTCAGCTTGTTCCAGCAGAAAACCCTTTCCTCTCACTGATGCAGACAGCTGATTGGCATCACACACTTGTTTGATGAGGGAAGTTTTTGTCATGTCTTCGCCATGTATTCTAAAGGGTCCTTCTGCCTTTAAGAATTTAAGATTTTGAAGTATTGCCAATATTTTGGAGTATTTGGTGATACTCCAGTGAGATGAAGAGGGTAGACTCAAGAGTCAAAATACCAGGGTTCTGTCCTGACTCACTTGCTGGGACCTTGGGCAAATTACCTAACTTCTGGGAACCTCAGTTTCCCCATTAGCTGAA
Organism: Cacajao melanocephalus; assembly: GCA_963573385.1. Taxonomy (NCBI): domain Eukaryota; kingdom Metazoa; phylum Chordata; class Mammalia; order Primates; family Pitheciidae; genus Cacajao; species Cacajao melanocephalus. The sequence continues at coordinate 24,577 of CAUYLG010038518.1, forward strand.
ATGGTAATAATAGGAGAGCCGCCACACAAGAAGGCTGTTGTGAAAATTAAATGAGAGTATGGAAGTGAAGTGTCTGCACAGCGCCTGATACAGAAGCGCTCAGTTGATGTTATTTTTATTATTGAATATTTTAATGTTTTCAATGGCACTCAAAAATGAAACAGCATCACAAAGGGGCCTTTTCAACTCAGGGGGACCTTTGTTCTAGAAGGGATTCAGGTGAACAATCACAAACCTTTTAGTGGCTCAAGGAAGAAGGAGTCATGTGACGTCACTTTCCAGTAGTTTGTCCAGTACTATGTATCCCGTATGTGATTTACAGTTTTTGAACTCAGCCTCAGCTGGGTGCTCCTCATGGGACAGCTGACAAAATGAGAGGTCCAGGTACCCCCCACCAAGGAGGCGGGGCCAAACCCACCTGGTCTGGCCACAAACCATAGACTGACCAGGAGGTGGGGTCCCTGGCTGGTGGCTATTTCTGACCCCTAAGGGGTAGGATGACCTTGGTGGTAGGGTGGCGGGGATTGAATGAAGGGCAGGTAGATGTTAGAGTCAGGTGTGTGTAGTTCATGGATGGTGAAAACTGTTTTGCAGCTTCTGGAGTGTTTCCAAGTTGTTATAAAGATGATCTAGAATGTGCACTTTAAAATCAATCTCTTATCTTTTCTGTAGTTCCCAGAAATACAGGCCGTTATGTCTCTATGCATCCTAAATCCTGCTTGGGTGGGTATTGTACCATTGCCAGAGAGGCTTTGTCTGGTAACTTGGACTGGATCCTCTGATCCACTGAAGCTGGACTGGTAGCTGAGTGGAAGGTGCTGGCCACAGAGGCCTCTGCACAGGTTGGGGTGAGCCCTCCCACTCCTTCTTTATTTCGTTTCTCTGCCTTGTTGCAAACAGATGGGCATGGCCAGTCCAAGTAAGTCTGTGGGCATTGGGGTAGAAATTGGTGCTTCCAATGTGCCTCTGGAATTTTGAGTTACTGTTACTGTTTGAAATTGTGTATGTGTATATTCAAAATCATGGGAGACTCCCTTAAAATATCATACCTCTCTAGTTACAAGGAGACTTCTTACATGAGCCACACAATTTCAGGGTGGGGAGACCCCTTGTCCCCAGTTGAAACCTTCTGGTATTTAAGAAACTGTCGAGAAGGTGCCAGACAGGACTCTGTCTTTTGCATCCATGAAGCCCGCGAAATGTATCCCCCTCTCACTCCCTCTGTTAGTTGAGCCCAGGAGTGATTACAAGCCAGGAGCAGGGGCTGCACTGGGCAGCAGCTGGCCTTGAAATGACCCTGGCAGCTGCCACAGAAGCAGCCTGCCAGGGGTCAGCACATTATTTATGCTTAGTTTGGCCCAATTTCCAGTAATAAAAGTTCCATCAGAGCGTGTGCCTGGACATGCTGGGGGTGACATCTGTGTCCCCAGGGGGCTGGGGCGGAGCCGGCTCTGCTCCAGGCTCTGACTCCAGCACAAGCCTCTGCCACAGACCCATCTTGTCCTTAGGTCCGGCTGTGGTGTGGGCTAGCTGAGCCCATCTGCTCAGCTGAGCTCAGTTATCCTGACACCAGAGGGAAGCCTCTGCCCCTGCAGGCCTCCCCTAGAGAGTGAAGGGCCCTACTGGTGGGGATGGGCAGGGTGAGGGAAGGGAGTATCTAGACACCTGGCTGCATGGCCCCTTGGCCCCCATTCCAGAAAGGCTAGGGTTGCAGCCAGTGGTTCTAGGGAAGCTCCTCTAAGGTTTCATTTTCTCTTGCTTTTGTTGTTTTTGGAGAACTCTCTCCTTCCCCCATCACAGTTAGAAGGTCCCTTTCTCTGGGAGCCATCAGGGTGGCCTTGTTTCTTTGCTTCCATGGCACCCTATGTGTCTCCCATCTGGCCCTGTGGTGTCTGTCCCCTGCAGCGGGACGATGTGAACAGGGCCCTGGTCAGCTGTACAGCAGACCCAGCAGGTGGCAGCATGGGCACATGCTTGTGGGTTCACATTTGTTCCTTAAGCTTTTCTTCCTCCTTTGAGATCCTGCCTGCACATCTTCTCCCTACATCCACCTCCAGGCTGCCCACCTGGAATTCACCTCTTTCTTCTCTGTGTCCCACACCCCCCTGGTTAAGCTCTGCTCTCTGTTCTCATTCTGGGGGACGCCTATGCTGATGCCATCCTTCCGCTGTCCCCCCCTGGCCAAGGGACATGGAGACTGCTTCCCTGCACGACATGGCAGCCCCGATGCTCCACGTGCATGACAGCGTTCAGAGTCAAGGATGGAAGACCTCACCCTGCTCCATGACAGAAGGCAGACAATCACCAAATAATAAAAGCATGGCTATAGGACAATACTAGGTATATGTGAGAGTCCTGGACACTGGGAGAGGGAGTCTTCCTGCTGGGGTGTGGAAGGAGGGGGTGTCAGGCAGAGAAGCTTCACTGCCCAGGCAGGAGTGGAGTTGGGTCATGAAACAGTAGGATTGCACCAGGGGTGGATTGGGGTGGGAGGGGGCAGGTGTCACAGCTGGTGTCCTGTTACCCACTGCAGTGGGCCTCCAGCTGGAGCCTGTATCAGAAGCCCCTGCAGAGTTTCTAGAACACAGATCACTGGGTCCCAGGGTTCGAGTGGTCAAGTGGGGCTAAAAATGTGCATTTCTAGGGAGTTCCCAGGTGAGGGGACCATACTTCGAGAACAATTGTTCTATGTGAACCCAACCTCGATGCAGTGCTAGAGCTGGGAGCTACTTGGGAGCTGGTCCCCAACTGCGCTCCACAGCATCCTCCTTTTATGGTCCCCAAAAAGGGTTTTGTGGTCAAATGTTCGATACCTGTGGTGTGTCCAGACTCTTGGAGATTCAAAGCATCCTTGGATATAATGGAACCCTTGGTAAGTCCTGCGGTAATGAATCAGACTTCTTTCAATCCAGCATTTTCCAGATCTATTTAAAAAGGAAACACTCTTCGGCTTCATCCCTTCTGCCTGGCGTGAGGCTCTGCCAGGCGTCAGCCTGAGAAGCTTCTCCAGCGCTGCATCTGCCCTCCGCCCCCTTGTGGTTGCTGCACTCTGCAGGAAAGGCCAGCTTTCCTCACTCTTGCGTTCCCACCCCAGGCTTTATGAGCTTGTGTTTGCATGAGCTGTGGGCCGTCCCTCGCCCAATGCCTTAGGCATCTTCCAGACTCTTCCCCACTCCCTTCTGTGGCTTTGTCTCTGGGGCTCTGGGACACTCCTATCTGGGGTACACACGAAGAGGGAGAACGCCTGATGTCTGGCAAGGTTGGGAGATGCCCCAACAGACTATGGGCTTCCAGAGGTCAGAACCCAGTTCACTGCTCGATCTCTGGCCCCAGCTCACTGTCTTGCACACAGTAGGTGCTCAGCTTATGCTTGTGGCAGAGGTTGAACTGCATTGACTCGGCCTGTCCTTCTTTCTCACGAATACACGAGAGCTGGCCCTTATCGAAAACCAGCGAGGACTGCTCAGGGGCACACAGTGCTCCTGGGATGTGTGCAGAGCTTAGCTGGGGCAGACGATCTTAGTTATCAAGTCTTCTAGGAGCCTAGTACTCTTACATTCTGGAAGCAGGGGAGAGCTGCAGCCTTGGAAGCTGTGACTTCGGGAGGGGCCGAGGCCATGCAGGAGCTGCAATTCAGTGGACATTGAACTTTTTCAGAGGCTGGCTCTCAGCAGGCTCCTGGACACACGGATCTCTGCAGACTCCCCGAGCTTCTGGGTTATGAGGGGTGGGTCCCAGATGAGGCTTCACTCTGCAGAACAACTGTGTCTCTTTACTGCCTGGCCAGCAAGGCGTGGAGCAAAGCAGAGGCCAGCTCCCGACACTGGACACGCTGTGCTGTGAGGGCTGGAAAGGCCCAGGTCTCCCGCCAGGCCGACATGCTCTGTGTTGCAACAGCAGCACACAACCATCACCAGCAGGGGAATAGGTCACGGGACTGGTCCCGTGTCCTGGAGGGGATGGAGATTGGTGGCAGGTGGAGCATCACTCTTTCCTTCTAGGGTAGCTTGGAGGGAGGAGAGGCTGCTACCTGGGGCCTTCGGTCTTGCGTGCTGTTCAGAACCTGCAGCCAGAGTGACCACTTCTCCCCTGCCAGAGTTTGTGGGTGAAATGATGAGGTCCAGGCCTCTCGTCACTAAAGAGCTCAGTGCAAAGTGCTGGGTGAAAAATTCAGTTTACGTTTCAAGGAATCTCTAGATGATGTGACTTATTTCTGTGGAATTTTGAGAAGAGGCTTCATCTGGGACGGTCTACATATATTAATAGATTGGGAATTGGCACCTTTGGTCATGTCTGTTTAAGAGTGGCCTGCTGAGTGGTGTCCTAACAACGCTGGGACTACTTTTACCAGCGCTGGTCCCCCTCCTGTCACCAGGTGCTGGAGTGAGCAGTACCTATCAGGGAGGGCGGTGGGTCTCTGCATGTCACTCCATATTGGTTATAGAGGGAAATGTCCATATACATTTTCTGACATAAACGGAGTGAGGAAGTCTTGTCACACTGCATATTTATGACATATGTTGGAGAAAATATTCTATCTCCTTCCCTGCTAGAATTCGTTCTGCTTACCCACTCTCTTATTTAGAGAGTGCCTGGCACCAGCTGAGAGCCTGACACAGTGCTGGTATGGCAGGGCCACCCCCCGCTGGGGTCCAGCAGGTCCCTCTCTTTGCCGAATCCGCCTCTTTCCATCCTTCCTCCTTCCCTTTCCTGGATCTGGCCTGTCATTTGCTAGTGGTCCCAGATCCTTGAGGCAGGGATCCTTGTCTCTTTGTATAGAAGGGATTCATTCCCAGCTGGAATGAGGCAGACACTGACCTTGCTCACCAGCCCCCTTCTCCTGGGGACAGTGTATGGGACTAATCCGGGACTCTGTGAGTGACTCAAAGGCCTGGCAGGACAGCCTTTGTGATGAAGGCTGTGACCACCACTATCCAGGAGCAGAAAAGGGCAGGAAGTACCACCCGTGATCCAAGACTCTCCCGTTAGGGCATATTGGCCCTAGGCGGCCTCGTGGTGGCCTCCTGGTAGGTCCTGAAGGGTGGGGCAGGGAGATGCTCAAAGCCAGTGGCCAGCAGGAGTACAGGCAAGCTGGGGGATAGTAGAGGTGGATGGAGCTTGGAGAGCATGGGGGAGCTGCCCCAGCTGAAGCCCAGGTACAGGGCACCTGCTCCGACAGGGTTGCCATCCTCTTCCTCATTGAACTTAGCTCCTGTTGCATCCTAAAGCAAGGCAGGGGCCGGGATGCACACAGCTCCATGAGAAGGGTGAGCCTCTCCAGGTAGGATGGCTGCTTAAATCAGTTATCCTGGGGAAAAGCAACAGCAGTGGGATCCAGCCTGAGAAGACAAGCGGGAGGGCCGGGTGGAGCTGTCTGGTCCAGAGTGAACCGAGAGTGAACAGAGCAGCCCACTGTCCACTCAGTCACAAACTATTGCTTGCTGTAGACTCTTCAGTAAAATGGAAATGCACCATCCAGGCTCTCTTCTGGGCTGTTTTTTAAAAAAATTAATGTTACAGTTTAATGTGGATTCGGGGGGAACTAATAAAAATTTCCCATCTATTCAAAATATCAGGGAAGGCTGTGAATGTATATACTCAACAACTCTTGATAAGTGAAAGAGCCCAGGTTTGCTGCTGAGTTTGCTCCAGTGCTAACAGAGCATGTACACTGGTGACCGCAGCCGCCCTGTTCCGATGACCTCTGACATCTTCCTGCAAACACTCACTGATTCCAAAGGGCAGAATAGTGACTTTAGGTTGGAGAAAACTGACAGACACCACCTCAGTCAAATGATCATCACCCTATGGCAACCAGTCGCCAGAGGACACCCCATGACAATCAAGAATCAGAGGACAAGTCAAAGAATGTGATCCTGATACAACACGCCCAGAAGGACACAGCATCACCACTGTGATGGCCCAGTTAATGGTTCATCACCTGAATCGAATCAGGAGGAAACAGCAGCCAAGCCCCAGCAGGGTAGGCGGTGGAGGCAGAGAGGAGTCTGTGACGTTAACAGGCTTGAACTCTTGAAAACATGTCAATGCCATGAAATGTTACTGTCACAAAGCAAGACTCAGGAACGGTTTTGGATTCAGGGAGATGACAGGGATGTGACTACTAAATGGGCCTGTGACCCTGGGCTTTCTTTTGCTGCAGAGGACATCATTGAAACAACTGCTAAAATCTCAGTATGGTCTGTAGATTAGTTAATCACATTAATATTAATTTCCTGAATTTCATTATTTTACTATGGTTTGCAGATTTAGGATAATATTCTTGTTTTTAGGAAATACACGTTGAAGTATGTAGCGGTAAAGAGGCATCATGTCTGTATCTTACTCTCAAATGGTTCACGAAATAATATATACACTTGAAGGAGAGAGAGAAGGCTGAAACAAATATAGTAAAATGGGTGAATTTGGGGAAGGGTACGTGGGAATACTTTGCTTTACTATTTCTATAATTTTTCTATATTTGAAGCTTTGTCAAAATTAAAAATTTTGAAAAAGACCTCCAAAATACAGAGGCTTAAGACAGAAGATTGTGTCTTGTCTGCTGTACACAATAGAGTATACGGGCTAGCAAGGAGGCTCGGCTCCACACAGCCATGCAGGACCCCAGGCACTTTCCCCTGTGACTGCGTGATTGAATCACGACTGCAAAGTGGAGAAGGAACCTAGTTGGTTGGCAAACAACTTCTGTTAGAGCAATGGATGTAGAGGAACTGGGGCCCAAGACCACCCCATGCAGCAAGGGAGACTGGGAATGCAGTCTCTAGCTGGAACCCCCTGTGCAAAGTCAAAATGCCATTACTGCAGATCAGCAGAGAGCAGAGTCGAGGGCTCATGTGCAGCCTGCCCCCTCACCTGTTCTCAGATTCAGAGGTAATCTGAAGAGTGGTCATGACCGTTATGAGCCTCAAGGTTCTACATGTAGTCTATATTTCTCACATCTTCCCTTGCCTGACAGTGGCTTTCCCTGGGGGGTCTCACACCATCCTGCCCCTTACATTCTGAAACAGCGCCTCCCATCTACCCTATACCTTACACCTTTTGGCGAACGAACGACCACACACTTATGTGCACACATTCATTACCCTGGGATCTTGTTAAAAGGCAGATTCAGATTCTGTGAGGCTAATTAGCTCCCAGGGGAAGCTGAGGCTGCTGGCCCTGGATGGGTCCATGGGCATCCTCAGGGTGCACCTGCGTGCTTTGGAGACGAAGGATCGGCAACTGCTGTTCCTTCTGAGAGGGTAATGCGGGCAGTGTTGGGTGCATGGGAAACGCACCAGCAAGTGGGGCTCACCTCGTCTGGGATTGCTGTCATGCCACATGTGGAATTTCACCCGTGGCAGGCTCTTCATGTCAGGGGTTGCTGAAGAGATTGGGAAATTAGACAGGGTTTCAGAGGAAGTCACCTTGTAGGTCCGTCCCAAGTTTAAATTTGCCTGTGGGTTTGTGAGTAAGAAAAAAAATAACCTATATACTTCATATCATGTGGCTGATGAGGGGAATTCAGAACCCCAGACCATAGGAGATTCAGAGCATTCCTGATTTTGTAAGAAGAGCAGGGTGTACACCCTGCCAGGCACAGCTGAGTTACACGAGAGGCTGTGCCCCAGGGTAACTTTTCAGCTGTGAGCCAATGTCCTGCCCGTGGTGTGGCCTGATGAACACGAGACTGGAGATCTGGCACATGCTAGCTAGAATCCCAGCTCCATCATTGGCTGTGTGACCTGGGGCATGGCGTTAATCTCCCTGGCACTGAGTGCTCCCATCTGTGAAGTGGGCATGGACATTACAGCTGACACATGAAGGCTCCCTGAAGGTTGGGTCTGTTCTCCTTGTTGGTGGCGGTTCACACTGCCCGTGACTACCAAACTGCACCATCCTCTGAGCCTGCCTGGCTTATCAGGGGCTGCCCAGCGGTGGCACAGTGGGGTCTAAGCCCACTACCACCAGGGTCTGCTGCTTCTGGATGTTAACCTTAATGTGTGATGAGAGCTCACGGGTTCACCAGAAACGCGCTCAAGGGGCAGGGCTTGCAGGCCTGGAAGGGTTTAGACCAGCTGAAGTGTAGATGCTTTTTAGGGCTGGAAGCAATATTCTCTTTGACCACAAGATGTCACCCTGCAACCATGATATCAGGACAGGCACCGTAGGATTCACGGTTCCTAAGGAGAACCAAAAATGGTTTTGAAACCTCCTTTTGACATACCCGGATGCTCGCCTTGTCCTTGGTGGGCAAACGGTTTGTTCTAAAGGCTTAAGAAAAGGTTTCACAGTGAAGTTCATCTGTTCCCTCTTGCTTCCGAGAGGAGTTCCGAACACCCAGCTTTGACACCTCCTGGCTTTGTGACGTGGAGCAAGTTGTCCAACCTCTCTGTGCCCAAGATTCCTCATGCCTAAAATGGTGATAAGAACACCTATGTAACGAGTTTGTTATGAGAATTAGATGACATTTTCAAAGCGCTTGGAACAGTGCCTGGTGCACAGCAAGTCCCAGAAAAATCTGGTAAATAAAATAACACTACTACTAATAATGGTGTACTCAAGGAGGGCCCCACCGTTCTGAAACAGACAAAATCCAAACACCAAGGAATTAAATCAGACCTTAGCGCCTCAAACACAGGTTGGGTACATGACATGTTTGCAAATTTTAGAATTCCTTGCTGTGTTTTGTAGACAATGGAAACAATTTTCATAATTTATTGCTGTAATTCATTTCTGGAAAACAGACATTTTCACCAAGAAGGGAGTAAAAGATAATTCCTTCCATTGCTGCTTGCCCTGGCATGGGCAGAGGATTCCCCAAGGGTCCCGGGGAGCCGCATGTCTATGGAAAGGTGTTCTCCAGGCTGTTTGTTCCTGACAGGGCTGCTGGCCTTCTTTCCTGCCTCCAGCATGTTGCTAGCACGTTCCCTCTCAGTTGGGCCAGAGTTAACCTCCGAGTACAGTTATGATGATTTTCACTTAGTCACAGGAGCAGACCGGCATCAGATGGCAAGAGGAGGCATGCAGGAATCAAAGGTCACAGTCTGGGAGCTCCCTCTCAGGAGCAAAGCCCCGCAGACGTCTGGCTTCTGGATCTGTGACCATATGGTCAAAGATCACTCAGCGCAATAACCTCCACAGCAATCAGGCCGAGGATGTCAAACACTGAAGTTACTCCATTTGAGAAGTTTTAGATATTTGTATTAAATAAGATTGAACTGCAGAATGTTTAATTGCAGAAAAACTTAGTCAAGAAAATTAAAAATCACCTACAATCTCATCACTCGGAGATATAATCCCCATTTTCTACTTTGTGATTTTATTCAGTGATAGTCATGTACGCTGAAAGTTTTTGCAAAATTAGAATCACACAATTTCGTATTTTGCTTTTTTCATATTACATCATGCCAGGAACTACTCTTCAGAACCCCTTTTTATGGATGCATAATATTGCATTTATGGTTACACCATGATTTAGCGCTAGCCTCTTATAATGGTTTCTAATTTTTCATTATTTTAAGAAACACTGCAATAAATATTTTTGAATGGTTTTTTTTTATACATTTTTGAATGGCTTTTTTTTTAAACAGAGCTTAGCTAATGAGCATTTAATGGGTTAACAAGCATGAATCCTTTTTACCTTACACTTTAAATCATCTGCTAACTTTTTGCTCAAAGTAAAGTCAACAAGCAGCTAAGCCCAGCTTTGAGTTCTGCTCCACAAAGTCCAAACTCCAATGTCATAGTGCCTTCTGGAGGTTGTTAATACCTTTCAGCTTCTGGAACATAAAAGAAGGAAAGCTTTACTTTGGAAGTTCTATGGTTCTATTACTCTATTATATCTACATGTTAACATTTTCAGAAATCTGTTAGAAAAGAAAGTTTACTGCCAACCCAAGTGTCTGCAAATGCCAGGCAGGGCATACACATGCCAGCAGGGCCTAATGTGACATTTGGGACATGCTTATGGTGACAGAGAGGATGTGTGCCATCAACTCTCCCCTACATGAACGAGCAAGTCAGACCTGAATTTCTAAGTCTTTCAGGACACTGTCCACCAAACTAAACCCATCTGTGGGCCAAATGGTTGACTCGGAGCAACCTTGTAAGACCCTGGTGAGGGGTAAAGGGCACTGTTTTTATTTCCTAGGTTGGGAAACCCAAGTTCAGAAGACTTGGGTTCTCAGTCAAGCTGGGAAGACTGCACATCTGTGGCTTCTCAGGGGTTTTCAGCAACAGTGTGGGCTGGTGACTGTCACTACCTAAGACTGTGACAGGTGCGATGAATCATTTCTTAACTGTTGATGGTGAAAGGAACAAATGCATAAATAATGGATCCTTCCCCCCCAATTACTTTGAAGGACTTCCCTGGGCTAATGTTAACCTCTCTCATGCTATGTAAGTGCTCACCCAAGAATAATTGCTCCTTCCAGAAAGTCTTTCCATAGGATGACTGAGCAGAAACGTCCAGCTTTTGCTAGGTGTGTGTGTGGGAGGTGTCTTCCTTTCTCAGCTTCCTGTTCCTTGTTTCAGTTGTCATCTGAAGCCTCCCTGTGTGCGGATCTGCGCTTCACCCTGGGTAAGGAGGAGGGCATGGTGGTGATGAGGGCCAATGCAATGGTGTCCTTCAGATGCTGGAAGGCATCTGAGATGCCCCTGCTGGGTTTTAAGTAATAGTTTTTATGTTTCTGCATGAAAACTTGGTTTCTTTTTTGAGTTAATGATTGACACTGACTTGCTGCTGCCCTCTATCATTCAAGAGTTTTTTGGACCAAAGAAAACCCAACACAGGACCCCGAGGAGACTTGTTCTGGCCGGAGAAGGGGCTGGATGAGGGGAACAGTGAGGGCAACACGAGACTGTTTGGAAAGGGGCCAGCCCAGAGTGCTCCAAGAACCCTCTGCTGACATAAGACACTGTCCTGCACAAGCTGAGACACAAATGGTGCTTAATGTTTTTGGCTTCATCTTTAGGACTTGGCCCCTTTATTCTGTGCTTCCAAGTTCAGTTTCTTGATTGCAAGCACAAATGTCTGCAGGCGACGGGAAGGTGACGCAAATGAACAAAGCAGCCGGGTGTCCTCAGCTGGCCTCCGGTGGGGACTGTGGTGAAAGAGAGAGCAGTGCCCAATGCGAGATCCCAGTGCCCCTGACCCCTGCTGAAAGTTACCAAGGTGGAGAGGGGACTCTAGGCACATGGTGGCCAAATCTTCCCATTTTCCAACAGAAGCTAGAAATCCAGGTGTTTACATGAATGCAGCTAACTTGGAAAGGTGGCAGTGAATCTGACTTTGCCTAAGACACCTCATAAACCAAAGAAATCCTACCTGTAGTCCACATGGAGCTGGTGTGCAGCTAGCTTGCATCCCACAGCCTCTGGCGGAGCTGTAGTGGCTTCCGGCACGTTGCTTGGGTAGGATAAGGGCATACAACTGCTAGTTAATGACAATGTTGTGCACTCTACACACATAAGTAACTTGTGAAAATACAGTAAGAAATGTCTCATAAAGCTGACCGCTTACTTAAAGCTCACCCTCCTTCTGTACCCAAATGAAAGGTATCAGCCCATCCATGACCTAGTTAAGCCATGAAAGAGTGACAAGCACATTTCAGAGAATGTGTTCATAAAAACAGTTCAGCTATAAACATTTCCAAAAAGGTTTTAAAACAGAGCAACTCTGAGGATTTCCCTTGAAGTCAGTCACCATCACCTGCATTATAGAGGCTTAGGGGAAGGTTTAGGGGTGTAGTCACAGGAAGCTCAGGACATCTCAGCCACCTGTGACTTGAAGCACAGAACAGGCCAAGTCCCATGCTGCATGCAGTTTGGGAGCGCTGTGGCCACAAAGCCGTGTCGTGGGACAGTCTGCATCATCAAACTTCTAGTGGGCATTGCCTGCTCCCCAACATGGGGGCATCCCAGGCCCAGAAGCTTCAGCGTGTGTCTGAACTGAAGGGTGGTGGTGGGTCTGCTGGAAGGCCAACTTTGCCTGCAGACAAAATGGTTCTTCTCTAATTGAGATGGGGGCTTTGGGGCCATTGGGACTGACCTAATAAAGCAAAGTGAGGCTGTATCATATGTCAAAAAGGCAGTTTCCTGAAATTGAATACCTTAAAAATGTGAGCAGAGTAGAACAGCCCCAGGGGTTGTCAATCATCCCTCCTGGTCCAGGCTGGCTCAGGAGGGACAGGAAATGCACCCACCCCCAACCCAAAGCCGGGAGTATCCAGCAGTGGCTTTCCTCTGGGAGGAGGGGCTGAGGCTTCAGGTCTAGCCCTTGTTTTCTCTTGCCTGGCATGTGGGCAGAGTTCTAGTGTCATAAATTGGAGGGGTGAGGTGCTAGCATGTTAAGTAAATCTTATTTCCAGCATTGCCTGGGGACCTGGAACTAATACATTTAAGAATCTTCCCATTTTCCTGGGAACATAGGTACATATTAAACTATGTTTAATAGTTTTAAGACTAATACATGTATTCTAATCACTTAAAATTAACATATTTTATCCAATCAAGGTATATAATCATTTTATACACCAAGAAAGAAAGAAAAGAAACTAGAGAGCAAACGGGGCAAAATGCCGCCTGGCCCCGCTCCCCCTCACTCTCCCCCACTCCCCGTCCTTATGCATCACCCTCTGGAGTTCAGAAATGCTAGAGCAAGCTCTTCTTCCTTTTTAAAATCCTGGAAGCGAGGGGCTTTTGCAGCTCTCCTCCGCCGGGAAGCCGCTGGGGGGCGCAAGAAGCCAGCTTCTCACCTTGGCAAAAGTGCCTGCCCGCAAGCGCAGAATGAAAACTTCCCCACAAGTTCAGAAGTACCTTGTGCATTCACCACCCACCTGAAGAAAGCCTGAATAAAAGGAATAAAGCCTCGCCGTTGTTTACTTTCCCATTATCGCCCCGGTCTTGCTGCAGGGCCAGGGTTTCCATCGAATCCACCCGGCCGGCCACTCTCCCACCCAGTCTCCCAGGCCTCACGCCAAAAAGGGGAGCAATGAGGTGACCCCTGGAGCGCCCATCCACGTAGCTCAGAAAGGTGCAGACACCAAAAGTGCTGCGTTCAGTGGGTGAACCCTCTGAAAGTGCCAGCGTATGGTCAAGCGACAGCAACCCCTAGCCTGTTAAACTCTCCCAAGATTTCTTCCAGACTTACTCGATTGCCAGAAAAAAAGGCTTTTTACATATGCGTATTTAAGTAATTAAAATATTTCAACACAGCGTAAGACAAACAGGCTTTTACTCCATCAGCACTGGATGGGAATCTCCTTTCGCCCTCTACTCCCCACAGTTACTGCAGCGCCACTTTGGATGCGTTTTGCAGCCCTTACTGCGGTTCCTATTAATGTTGGACAGGGCTCAGTGGGTCTGGCCAGGCAGTTCCGTGGCCGCCCCCCACCCCCCACCCACCGCTCTTCCCTCGCGCCAGGCCAATGGAAGGGTGTGTGTGTTGGGGAGAGGGGAGGAGAAAAGGGGTTTTAGGATTTTTCGAGCTTGCCTGTAGATGGCGCCCCGGAAAGAGATTCTGGCCGCGGGGTCCCGGCCAGAGGGCGTCCAGCCGTGTAGACTGCGCACTAGCTCCCAGTCCCTCCCAACTTGCGTGGCTGCTTGGGCACCAGTGCGAGAAACGGGTGGAAGGGAATTACACGTAGCAGGGCCAATACAGGGGGCGCGCACTCAGGGACCACGGAGAGGCACGCAGCCTCGACCCCACGCGCCGGGCAGCCCGGCGACCCCCACGCGCGGCGGGGGCCTGCCCACCCCACCCGGCAGCAGGTGGACAGTGTTGCTATGAAGAGAAAGCCTTGATTGTCCCTACTGCAAACCGCCACACGCCAGACCTCTGCTATTGTGCGCCCTCCATAGAAATGCAAACGAGCGGCGTGCGCCGGCCGCAATCTGCTCGCCCCCGCCCGCCCCCCTCTCCGGCGCCCCGCCGCGCTCGGCCAAGGGCGGGGAGGTGGGGTAGGAGCTTCCAGCGACAACTCAATGTATACATTGAATGTGCGTGGGAGGCATCACCGGCGGTCTCGGGACGCTAGTGGTCATCTGCAGGGGGCTGTGCCCACTGCCTTTTGCAAGCCCCTAACTGGCACTACCTGTTTTTACCTTAATTTCCGGCTCCAATGCAACAGTCTCATAAACTTCAAATTAAAGGAAAGAAACAAATAGAAAGGTAGCAATAAAAATAAATGCAAAAAAAATTCCTTTTGATTCTATAAAGGTGCTTTTCGCAAATTGCAGCATCATATTAGCAAACAAGGTTTTTGTGGGTTGGTTTTTCTTGCTTTTTTTTTTTTTTTACGTTTTCCTTTTAAGGACTTCAAAAAAAAAAAAAAAGCCAGGCGAGATGAAATCTGCAGGCTCTAGTCTGCCTGGTAACACCCCAACAAAAGCGGCAGATTTGAGGCATTGTCATCCCCCGCACCCCTCCCCACGTGGCCTTCTGGCACGAGCCGCCGGCTCGCCGCCTCATTTACATCAGAAAGCGAGTGCCGGCCAATAGGCGCGCAGTCTCGCGCCAGCTGGCGGCGCGGCACACTCCAGCCTATATAAGGGCGCGCGGCTTACCCTGGGCGCAGTCGCTAGTGGTAGAGGCGCCGAGCCGAGCTCTAACTCTCCGCGCTCTCAGCTTGTGGATAACTTGCTGCTGGTGAATCGCGCTATGACTCTGGAAGAAGTCCGCGGCCAGGACACAGTTCCGGAAAGCACAGCCAGGTGGGTCTCAGGGCTCCGAGGAAGCGGCTGGTCGGTCGGCGGCCTTCAGGGTCCTCCAGGGTGGGAGTCCGCGGGGTAGGAGCCGAGCGCGGGGGTACTGGCGGCAGATCCAGGTTGGAGAGCCGGGGTGCGGGCGCCGGGCCGGGCCTGGAGTGTGGTTGGAGTTGGAGAGCCAGGGGTGCGTCCCGGTGGCCGGGGCTGGGGGGTCCGCCGCGCCCCCCGGCCGGCTCCGGCTCACTGTGCTGGCTCCTCCGCAGGATGCAGGGTGCCGGGAAAGCGCTGCACGAGTTGCTGCTGTCGGCCCAGCGCCAGGGCTGCCTCACTGCCGGCGTTTACGAGTCAGCCAAAGTCCTGAACGTGTAAGTGTAGACTCGGCCAAGGCTGGGAGACCCGGGCAGGGGTGAATGACGGGGAGATGGGCGGATGGGAGGGGTGGCGGCGGGAGACCTCTGCTCCCGGGTTCTGACCTTGGTCCCCGCCTTGCCCTCGCAGGGACCCCGACAATGTGACCTTCTGTGTGCTGGCTGCCGATGAGGAGGACGAGGGCGACATCGCGCTGCAGATCCATTTTACGCTGATCCAGGCGTTCTGCTGCGAGAACGACATAGACATCGTACGCGTGGGCGATGTGCAACGGCTGGCGGCTATCGTGGGCGCCGGCGAGGAGGCGGGCGCGCCGGGCGACCTGCACTGCATCCTCATTTCGGTGAGTACAGTCTCGTCCCATCCTCGCCCCGGTGTCGTTCCCGCCTCTGCCCGCGGCCAGCCAGGCTGACCCTGCTCTCTCTCCCCAGAATCCCAGTGAGGACGCCTGGAAGGACCCCGCTTTGGAGAAGCTCAGCCTGTTTTGCGAGGAGAGCCGCAGGGTTAACGACTGGGTGCCCAGCATCACCCTCCCCGAGTGACGGTCCGGCGGAGACCTTGGTCTGATCGACGTGGTGACGCCCCGGGGCGCCTAGAGCGCGGCTGGCTCTGTGGAGGGGCCCTCGGAGGGTGCCCGAGTGCGGCGTGGAGACTGGCAGGCGGGGGGGGCGCCTGGAGAGCGAGGAGGTGCGGCCTCCCGAGGAGGGGCCCAGCGGCGGCAGGGCCAGGCTGGCCCAAGCTGAGGACTCTGCAAGTGTCTGGAGCGGCTGCTCGCCCAGGAAGGCCTAGGCTGGGACGTTGGCTGCAAGGCTGGGAAGGACAGACTGGCCGGGCAGGCGTGACTCAGCAGCCTGCTCCCGGCAGGAAGGAGCGGCGCCCTGGACTTGGTACAGTTGCAGGAGCGTGAAGGACTTAGCCGACTGCGCTGCTTTTTCAAAAACGGATCCGGGCAATGCTTCATTTTCTAAAGGATGCTGCTGTTGAAGCTTTGAATTTTACAATAAACTTTTTGAAACAAACTTACGCTCTTTATTGAGGGTAGGGGATCTTTGTGTCGGGGGAGGTGGTGTGTAGGGTTTCAGAGGATTGCTGGAACTCCGTGGAACTGATGGCACCTGTTCCGTCTTCCTGTCGGCAAGAATGACAGGCTCGTCGGCGCTGGCAGAGGGAGGGCATGCTGCCCAGTGCTAGGGTAGAACTTGGGCCCAGCTCCTAATTTTCTCATTTTAGAAAGATTTTAAACTTGCAGAACAGGAGCATACTTTAGATAAGACATCAGTGCAGCAGCTAAAGGCTTGCCTTCCAAGGCGGTAACAGTGACCTCTGCCTCCCCTCCCCCTCCCTCGGCCCCCCTCCCCCTCCCTCCCACAGCTGCTTATCTGAACAGCTTGCTGGAGGCCGCAGGCTTTCCTGCACAATGAGCATTGCCTTCTGCAGGCCGTGCCCTTTGTGGTCCTTGAGGACAGTGGCAGGCTGCTCCTGCTCTTGGGGACTTTTTCCTCTTAAATGTTCTGACACAAAGCAATGCTACAAAGGTATTAATACCAAATATGACATTGATGACTGCATTTAAGTATGAGTCATTACTTTGTCATGGCTGTGATAGAACTTGGAAGATCTGAGAAAAAATTGGAAGGCAGCATCTATATAAATAGGCATGAGCAATTCTGAGGGGGCCTGGCATCTGCCATCTACTATTTTGAGTGTCCTCTGCCCACATCAGAGTTACAAGGATTGCTGCTATTCACAATTCCATTTAAAGACTCACAGGAAAGAAAAAATGAAATGTTTTAGGCCAAGACTTTCTTTAAGAAGAATCTAGGGGCAAATGTCCTGATGGAATCAATCTTTTTTATTAGACCAATATGACTTGAGTTCATTCTGTGCCTGACTAGCCACTTTCAGCAGGGGAAATACATGTGGGCTGTTGTGCTGTCAGCTAGATTGCCAAGCAGGCTGAGCCTTCTGGGCAAAGGAGGCATGGTGTGCTGTCTTCAGTCCTTGGGGTGGCTGATTTACCTCGTGAAGTGCCACTGCCTAAAATTCTCTCCAAATTATGAGCATTATTGAGGCAACAGGAAAACTTAACTGAATTACTTTTCTTGTAATGAAAGCATCCTGTTTTCCGTTTATCAGCTCCTAAAAACATCTACTCTTCAATGAGACAGAAGCCCAGATAAAAAACTCAGTTGTGTTTGTGCCCAATTTTCATTACTGTTTTACCTATTTGCTGCTTGAAATCTCAAGGTTTTCTTATTGAGGTAGAGTCTTGGGGTGGGCCTGTCTAGCAGTCTGTATTCTGGCAAAATGACCAGAACATGCTATTGTAAACACAAAGTGGACATGATTCAAATAGACCCTTAAATGAGTAAATTCAGCAGAACGTTGTGCAGAGCAGGTAGGCAGACCCTCCTGCCGGCCAAGCGACCCTTGTAGAACATGAGGTTGGCAGCCCTTGGCTTTTTGATCAGAATTTGCTATTTGGCCACCTGTTGGAGTCCCAAGGGCTAGGAGAATTTGCAGGGGAAGAAATGCATGGTGGGACACAGTGCCATGCCCAAAAATTGTGCTAAACTTTTTTTTTGGATGAACAGGTGTTAAATGCTATTAACATGAACTAATCCAGAGAGCAGATAATAAAATATCCAGTGTTTACAAATGTAATTGCATTTAATACTTCTAACAACCCTATGTGATAATGCATATATAAGCCCTTGGTACATAGTAATTATTACCACATGTGTGTTGAGGTGACCCATAAAGACAAGGGCTCGCATCTAGAAAGCACTGAATGAATGCTCATGATGATAATACTTAAAAGCTAATGAAGACACTTGTTCTAGATCACAGAACTCCAAGTGAATGAGTGGGTTTTGGACCAGCAGTCTGGTTTTAGGACCAACACATTGCTGCCATGAACTTCCAGGGTGCTGGAGCACTTGCGGCAGGCTTATTTTGGAAAGGAGGCTATTTTCATTAGGTAACTTGCTACCTTTATAAGTTGTACGTATCGACTGCAGAAAAATTGTAAGATACATAGACATTAAAGAAATAAGTTAGAAGCGCCTGTAACTGACCTTCAGCAAATTTTGGTGTCTTAATATTTCCTTCTGAACTTTTGTTTTTCCTCTTACATATACTATAACATACATAAACACATGCCACAGTTTTTAAGAAGCTGTATTTGGCTCAGTCTGCAGTCTGCATTTGGTTTAGTTTCCTTCTCCTTTTCATTACCATGCTATTACAGCCCCCGTATATCCACATGACCTTGCAGGGACATGTCCTTTGACAGGGACAGGGCCTGTCTCTGCTTTAGCAGGCTCCAGTGCCTGGGTGATAATACGCATTCCAGCCTGATATCCAGCTGGGGCGTCTTCTTTACCTTGCAGCCCTCACTAAACTAGAAAGATGACTACCGTTTGCAGGATTTTAAGTGTCACATGTCTAAAACAAACCTTTGCTGCCCCCAGAGCAATGAAAGTAAAACGTGCCTGTTTGAATTTTTTTGTTTTGCATCTGATCATTGTAAAAATTGGCACTGGCAAAGCACCCATCGTGAGGATGAAAGGAATACCGTGTGACAACAGGAGCAGCTTGAAGACTCAGGCATTCCTTGTCTACACTCAGCACCGCCCACACAGGGAGCTGAGGTCTCCTTGTTCCTCTCTTGGCAAGTTGATAGGACAAAATGATCTCTGAGATTTATTTTGTTTTTAGGGGCTGTAATTCTCTGTGTTATACATTCTATTAAACAATTAGCCTCAATAGTACAATGTGTATTGGTTTTGAAGCTACTTGAGAAAAAGCGAAAAATGAATTTTTCAGGGGAAAAGCAAGGATGTCGGCAAACGAAGCAAGGCTGGTAGGGTCAGCTCAGTAGACAGATACTCAATTTTGCTTTTTAGAGATTCTTGTGTTTTTCAGTTGCTTTTCTGAGATACCAACCCCTGTACTCCTCATTTGAGTATGCCCCCCAAAACGTCAAAAGGGAATTGTCCTCCACCGTCACAATGGAGACTTTATGACTTAACTGGGGGCAATGAGACGCGATGCTGCGCGGTGCACTCGAGCTGCCAGCAGCCGTCAGAGGGGTGGTCAAGTTTGTGTGAAGGGCCAGCTGGAAGCCTCAGGGTGCCTGGAAGGAAGACTCGGCTTTGAATTCTGTCCTAGGGCGAACTTATATTTGGTTTTTTAAGTCTAGCTCAAACTTTCCTTCTTTATCAACTAGAACAAAATTGACAAATAATTTCACTTCTCTCATCAAGTAATAGTGCCACATAGGGTGGCAGAGTCTAGATCATGGGAGCAGGTGGCTGCACCACCAAGATGCATGGCTTTTTGCCCACCGAGGCAGCAGAGGCCTTTAAAATCCCTGTGAGCTCCTCATGCTGGCTGAGACAGGCACTGCCTTGGCTACAAGGGTGGGACGTAGGCTGTCCACCGTGCAGTTCAAGCATTCGTTCATTCATCCCCTCATTAATTCAGCTGGCATTTCTTAAGCACACGTGCTGTGCCAGGCACAGTGCTAGGCACGGCCTCGCCACCGATCCTTGCCTGCCTGGAAGGTCCTGAGAGTGTTGGGCTGAGCCCATGGCTCCACATTCCCAAGCCCATCCATTTCCTGTTCATCCTGCCTAGAAAACATAGTGAAGACAGGAATGAGAAAGGTGAGTGTGGGGATATCATTTCCCATACCCATTGCTAATTTTATGAGACTCTTACCGGCCAATTAAAAAATATGTCACAGTTTGCATTCCGTGACCTCTGGGCATCAAAAGCATCCTCTGCCTCTTTCCTTCTCGCCATCTCCCATTTCTCCCTATTCGTTTGATTTTTCTCCAGTGCAAGCCTTCCCAGGCTGTGACTTGTGCTTCCCTCCTGACCACTGCTAGTGGCTTCTACAGACGGCTTTCCAAATTCTACTCCCTCCCCGCAGCCTTCGCTCCTTCTTCCTTTTTTCTTTTTTTGCCTCCACCTCCACTCTTTCCTCTCATCTATTTTCTCCTCCATCCTTCCTTTCCTCCCCACTTCCTCCCCCTTTCCTTCCCCCTTCCCCTTCCACCTTCACCTCCATTATGCAGCTCCGGCTGTGAACCAGGCCCTGCAGACTCAGATGAGAAGTGAGAAGCGAGCTCCCTCTGCTCCCAGGAGCTGGGCCTGGCCCCAGCTCTCTGGCCTGACCTGGGACTGTCTCCAGTTCCCTCTTGTGGCTGTTCCATCCACTTAGTGTCCCAGATTTATCTGCTCAAACTCGCCAGGCCCTGACCTTGCGTAGAGGTCCAGTGGACACCTTGTCTGACTGAGCCCAAAGTCAGTGTCTGCCGGGGACCTGGCCCAGCACAAAAAGCCATGCACACCCTCACTCACTCCATGCCCTTCCCTGGGGACCAAGGCCCTGACCTGCGAGGTGGGCTTGTGGATGGATGACTGGGGCTATTAGGACAGTGACAAGGAGGTAAAGTTTCCCAGTGAAGACAGTGTCATAGCCTGTACAAACATGGGTGGGCTCCATGTGTCCCAGCGTGCCCAGGGTGCAGTGTTTCCTCTCTGCTAGAGCTCTCCATGCTCTGCTCATGCTCTGCTTCTGCCCCTTCCATCCCTGTCCTCAGGGTCCAGTTCTTTACCTTCACCTGCCTGAGTCCCATACTTTTAGGGATGCTGGTGTAGACTTGCGGGTAGCAGGAAGGCTCCCGGTCAGGGGAGCCCCTGGAGTGGTGGAGATCATGTGGCTGCTTTGGGTCCAGCCCAGTTTGCATCTGTGCCCTGGGCTGTGGCTGGAGGAAGCATTGGTGGGACCTCACCTGGGCTTCCTTTTCCATCTTCCTGACTCTTCCTAAATCCCTCACAGCATCTGACAGAGTCCAGAAGCTTGTTCATCTTGGGTGGAAGGAAAGAGAGTCTGGGAACTGGGTAGCTTGTGGGGGAGGGTGTAGATACAAGGGTGGGAGGGGGTGAGGGCCACCTGCTACCATCCCTGAGACCAGGATCAGGTAAGCAGTGCAGGCACAAGGCTGGTGGATGACTGTGCAAACCTGAAAGCAGAGCCTGAAAACAATAAGACAATTGTCCCGCAGACTCCCCTCTGAGCTTCAGAATAGAACAGCGTTTCTGAGAGAACAGAGTAGGCTGAGTCCTCCTCAGCTCTTTCTCACATGGAGGAAAATGCACTAGAATCGACATCTTAGAAGTAACATCATCCTAGGAGATACAACCCAACAGAAATGGGTAGAAGAAGGTGCTGTGGAAAGGAGATAGCCTGCTTGTTGTCTATGCCTCTCATGGAGTACAGGCTTATCCAGCAGAGCTGCCTTCAGAGCAGAAAGAAGGGATGGGTGACCCCTTGAGACTGAGCTGACTGTGTCAGGCTATAAATCAGTGAAGGTCACATGAAGGGTTGTTGGCTATTGGGGAGCATGGGACTCCACAAAACCTGCCAGAGATGAGAAATTTTCTGTTTATAGAAATTCAGTGAATGTCTCAGAAGGACTCCCCAAAGCCCCCGAGTCCCTTTCCCATCCAGATCCAAGATAGGCAATTCCCTCTGAATAGGGCCCATGGGCATCTGGTCAGACCTGCACCTGCTGCCGTCTACCTGCTTCTCACTTGGATGCCCAGTGACTGAGGGATGAACCTGTCATACTTATGTTAGTGGTATCCCAGCTGATATCTCATCAGAAGACAGAATTCTACCACAGACCTCCAACCTCCGCCTCCTGGTGGTATTCCTACAATTGTAGGATTAAGGGATTTTGCAGATGTAACTAAGGTTACTAATCAGATGACCTGAAAACAGGGAGATGTCTGCACAGGCCAAACCTGATACATGAATATGTTAAAAGCAGACACTGGCTGGTTGGGGAAGAGGGAGCCAGAGACGTTGCGGATGTCTGAAGAATTGGACACACCATTGCTGGTTTTGAAGAGGGAGGGGGTCACAGAGCAAGATTTGAGGGTGACCTCTAGGAACTGAGAGTGATGCTTGGCTGGCAGCCTGCAAGGGAAGGGGGACATGATTCTGACAGATGCATGGAACCGAATTCTGTCAACAACATGGAGGAGCTGAAAGTAAACCTTCCCCAGAGCCTCAGATATGACCCCAGTCTGGCTGACAGCTTGGTTCCGGCCTTGTGAGACCCTGAGCAGAAAAGCGAGTGGAGCCTGCCTGACTTCAGCTCTGTGGACCCGTGAGCCCATAAACAGGGACTGTTTCAAACTGCTGAGTTTGTGCTAATTTGTTACTCAGCAATAAGGGGCGACTACCAGGAACATCTGGGGCCCCTCTTTCCCTCCCCCCACCTCTCATGCTCCAGTTGGGTCTACCTGGACTTCTTCTTACAGCTTTCGTACTCCTGTCCTGCACCACGTCCCCCACTCTCAACCCTCCCTGTGTCCCACAGGGCTCCCCGGTCTCTCCAGACACATCATGCCCTCTCATATCCTGGGGCTTTGGATGTGCTGGTCCTGCTGTGTGAAGTGCATGTTTTCTTGAATGGAGGCTCTGCTTGCAGGTGGAATGTGTGGAGGGCATGAGCACTGCCTAGAGAGGAGATGTGGAGGCTGGGCATGGAGGTAACAGAGGAGTCGGCCTGTGACCCTGGGACCTACCAGAGCTGAGTTCCACCTTAGCATTTAAGGAGGTGGCCTACACAGAGCAGGTGGCAGTGTCTGGACAGGGGGGTCCTTCCAAGGTCACCATGGGACTGGTGGGCAGACCTGTGCTTGTGGTCCAGTCTCTGGCTCTGATTGGAACATGCTTATTCCTACAGAATACTGGCAGTCCTCTATTGCTTACCTGCAGCTAAGGATTAAAAGACCCAAGGGCCACTGAATCATCGATTTTCATCCCCAAATCCTTTCCCTTACATGAAATTTCCCAAGTGCTATCAAATCACAGTTTCTTAGTGTTGGGAGGAAGGGTAGTTATTTATTCTTCACTTCACAGACAAAGAAATGGGCTCAGAGAGGTGAAGTCACTTGTTGAAGAGAGGTCCAGGTCTCCTCAGCAGGTCAGGGCTTTGTTGACCCAGGGCCTCTTGGTTAAAAGTTGATCAAGGGCCTTTCAGCCCCTATGGACTGCCATGTGAGGCCTAGATGGTGGGCCAGACACAAGCAGGATGGCCACAGAATTCACGATTCTCCAGAGGAGGAAGTAGCTGGGAGAATGGGATGGGAAAGTGGGCCTGGCCTAATTTTCTCGTACTGCAGTCTTTGGTTAAAGCATCTCTCATTTTGTGGTTGTTGCTTGTGGCTTCCCATTACGAGGGGTTGACGCAATGGTCTGTCTGTCTAGCCTCTGGATGTGGGACAAGCAGATCAGTGAGATCCAGGAAAGGTTTGTGTCTTGCTGTCTGGAAGCTGAGGCTGACAGAACAAAGTCACTCAGTTATGGGAACACTTGCGAAAAGAATGTCAAAGCTTTTATTTTCCCTCTCAAAGTGGGTCTCTCGTCCTATAACTACCAACCATCTTGATCTCAACAGAGCCATTGATGTGGTTTTACTTCACTGCCTCCAGAGGAGGTGGGATTTGCTGCTGAGTTTCATGATTCATTTTTCACCCTTCAGAGTTTGCTTTGATTTGAGGTTTGCATGCCTGTTAGTGAGAAAACACGGTCATTAGAATTGATTCTGATTTTTGACACTTACACTGTCCTTACCCTACAGTGGTGGCTTGGGGACACTCATTTACAGCCTTTCTTCTGCAAGTGGGAAAACTCAGGAGAATAATTAAAATGTGTTGCATTTTTATTGTGATAAAGTTTAGACAAACAGAATTCTAAGGAACAACGGTGAAACAACAGTAAAAAGCAAAATTGAAAGGAAAGGAACAGATACACTACGGAGAAAGTATCCTCTTTTGCGGCAGGATTAAATCTCCCTAGAGTGATTCACAGCAGCAAAGTAATTCACAGAACTCCTACATTGAGCAAGAATTTGATGCTAACATTCCAGGAAGGACGATGCAACTGTGGGTTGGGCTCAGCAATCAGAAGACCACTTAAAACCACGGTGTCCTCAAATTTCTGCAAATCACTCAAGTTCTAGCCCTGCAAGGCCAAAACAATGACCAAGGTAAAGTCCAGGGACTTGGTAGTTGGCCCACATGTCATCAAATGATCCACGTGGGCTGACTGAGGGTTTGGGGTCCCATCGGGCCATGTGAATGCCCCTGGTCCCCATGCAGGGAAGAGTGAGAGGGTTTCTGCTTTCACCGCCATGAGCAGGGGCGAGCAGCTGCTCCTTCCATGTGGCCCCTGGGTATGTTCAGTCTCTCCTAGAGCTCAGAGAATACTCAGGAGAAACAATTGCCCACCCAGAGGGGCTGCCAGAGCTGGGGGACTCTCAGGCAGGAACTTAGCCATCTGGAGCTCCCTGTCCACACCGGGTTCCTAGGCCTTGACCCTGATTATGTTGATAGAGAAGCAGACCACCCACGACTGGGAAGCCCATTCCAAGGCAAATGGGTCGTTCCACCTTCAGGGCCCCTCAAGAGGGCCCTGGCACCTAAAGTGAGGCCTGAGCAGACCTTGGTGGCTTCCTCTGGTTGCCAGCCTCCTACTGTGCCCCTGTGAGGTCAAATAGTGTGTGGCATGAGGCCCAAATAAAATCAAGCAGGGGTTACAGGGATTGAACTAGGAGCCTAGGGGTACGCCCCCAGCCACATCCTCTGAGGGACTGTCATGATAGGCACTCATCAGTGGTCACTGCAGGTTCAGAGGACAGCTGCTGAAGCCCACTGGATGAGGCCATGTGCTATAATCTGAATGTGTCCTCTAAAATTAATGTGCTGGAAATGTAATTCCCAGTGCAATGGTGTTGGGAGGTGGGTCTAACGGAAGGTGTTTAGGGCATGAGAGCTCTGCCCTGGTGAATGGATTAGTGACCTACAAAAGAGCTTGATGGAGGGAATTTGGTTCTTTTTCATCCTTCTATCCCTCTTGCCATGTGAGGACGCAGTGTTCCTCGCCCCAGAGGATGCAGCAAACAGGTGCCATTTTGGAAGCAGAGAGCAGCCCTCACCAGACATTGAACCTGCTGGTGCCCTGATCTTGGATTTCCAGCCTCCAGAACTTCCAGAAATACATTTCAATGGTTTAAATAAATTACCCAGTCTAAGGTATTTGGTTATAGTAGCACAAACAGATATATACACCGTGTTTAGTGTTTAGGGGCTTGAGTGTCCTGAGGCACAGGCCAGGTGGGGGTGATGGGCTGGGGAGAGCTTTAAAAGCGAGGCAGGTGGAGCTCATGCATAGAATTGAGGACGGTCACTGTCCTGGGGACATCCTCTACGTTTGCTCCCGTCCCCGCCTCAGTCCTCTCCTAAGGCTGGGTCTGCAGGGAGCCCACGAGTGGAGAGCAGACGCTGGGCTTGCTTGTGTTGTCTTTGCTTTTCCCAGCCCAGGGGCCTGGGCTCAGACGCTTGCAGTAGGAGAGATTCAAGGACCCAAGGGCACACTTTCTATGGGTGAATGGAGAGGGAGAGAGGGAAGGTATGTGTGTGTAGAAGGAGAGAGAGAGAGAAAGTTCTCAGAGCCTAAGCAGGAGTAGGATGGCCATGGTGGAGGGCACGGCAGCCCAGGGACTGGGGTTCGTGTTAGATGTGGGCTGCCTGTGGGGGCAGGGTGGGCTTCTAATAGTCCCAATGTGTCCGAGACGCGTAGGGCCCTGGGCTGACCCGGTGGTATCTGTTGACCTGAAGGTGGGGACAGGAATTGCTCAGCTCCCTGGGGGAGTTTGGCACTTCTCTCCATGTCCCTGCATAACAAACCAGCCGCACACACATCTTGCGGTGTTTCTCAGCTCTGGAGACCGGCTGGCCTGGGCTCGGCAGTTCCCTTGCTCTACCTGAGGCTGCCCAAGGCTGCCTGCCGGTCGTCTGGGGGCTGGATTGGCTGAGGGGCTCAGGAAGTGCCAAGGGAGGCATGGGGAGGGGCTGCAAGGCTGGTCTTCACCGGAAAGTTGGACGTCCCTGCTGCTCCCTCCCCACGGGGCCTGTCCACGCGGCCTCATCATAGGGTCTCTCTCTAGAGCATCCTGTGCGGGGATGTTCCACTCCCACTGCATTTTGTGGGTGAGTGGGAGCCACTGGCCTGGGTTACACAGGGCAGAAGACCACCTGAGAGCAGGAATCCTGGGAGGGTGGCCACGGAGCCATCTTTGGAGATTTGCTGTGACTCATCTTCCTGAATCAGGTGTGAGGCTCATTTAGGTTACATAACTCATTTCAAGGGGAAATAACTTCAAAGAACAAAATGTTATAGTCTGTGCCGTTGCAGTTTTGGGGAACAGTTACTGCTTTCTGCTAGAAAAGGGCTTTAGGGGATTTTTAGAGGCAGTAGGAATTGCTAAGATGAATTCCAAGGCAGAGATGCTCAGGCCTCAGCTTAGCACAAGGGTTAATTCAGCAACTTATCGAGGGGACATCGTCAGCCCCTGGACCCTCCAATGGCACCTTGATGGTACTAGGCTCCACACAAGAACACTGCTGCCTGGGCACTGTGGTGTCTGCCTCACCTTGTAACTGGGCCTGCACCCACCCCTGCTTCTGGGAGCTGATGGGGGCAAGGCTGTGTCCCAGCACATCCTCCACCCAGTCTCAGCTTCCTGCCCCCCGGGAAGTAAGCCCTCTGGGACTCGATTTCCCTTTGGCCCCTCCCCATCAGCTATTCTCTACTCCATCTGAAACATCTGGAAGGTGGGAACATCTGTTATACCACAGGGTGGGTAGACGAGTTGTGGAAGTTCTTTTTGCAAAGAGCAGCTTCTCAGCAGGGCCAGGGGACCCCCCACTCACTTCGAAGAAGTAAATCAGCTGGGTATGGTGGGGTGGGCCTGCTGCCCGTGAGGACGGGGTTTCAAATCAAGTCCAGGCTTCTCCTTTAGCTCACCATTCTTCCCTTATCTGTGGGAAAAATAAAAATATCATTTCATGCTATGATTTAAGTTTGAATAATGAAAATATCAATTAATACAGTGAGCTTTGAACTCTGGACTCCAGCATAGAGGTCCAAGTTCCGCTCATCATTCTCCATCAGGTGCCCCCTTCCCGCATGCCCTCTTTGTGGCCTGTCTGTGCTGCAGGACTGCGTGTCCCAGGAGGACATTGCATGGGCCCCTGCCTGCTGACTTCTCATTGGATTTGGCCAGTGAGAGGTGTTGGTGGGAGGTGAGAGGGCTGAGGGGAGGGAGGTAGGGGTGTGTCTTCCTTCTGGCTCCTGCTTTCGGCCGAGTCCCCAGGGGTGCCTTGTCCGTCTGCACTTTACCTCCTGCCAGGAGCTCCTGCCCCATGGCTCTGGTGTAGGCATCCCCTGCCCTCAGCCCTCAGCCCAGAGCTGGTAACAGTCCCCCGGTCACCGTGAATATATCAGCTCCATCCCCTTGGGTCTCTGAGCAGCCACACATCTGAGAATGTGAACCTTCCTTTCTGTGTGGGAACTTGGGGCAACACCTCCTCCTGCTTGGCCCTGGCTGGAGTGCAAGCCGGAGGAGCTGAGTGGAACCATGACCCCTGGATGGGTCAGGCCTGAGGCCAGCTTGCTGTTGGCAGAGTGCTTGGCTTCAGTCCCATGTACCTGCCCCTGCCTCTCCCACATCACTGGCCAAAGCAAGGCATGGGGTCTGTGCCTAATCAGAGAGCAGAGCAGCACACCCCCCAGGTGCCTGGAAGGAGGGGAGCAGGAGGTTTATGAGTGGTGCCAGGACTCGCACTGAAGCCTGGCTGCCAGTGACATGGGGGCCAGCTCAGAACGCCTTTGACAACAGGTGTGCCATCCCTCAGCCCCTGAGAGCATCACTGCTAATCAGTTCCTGCTGCTCCTTCTCCGCAGAGTTGCACGAGGGAGCTGTGGGGGCTTTCCCTCTTCAGATTCCAGCCGAAGATCCGCAGGCAAAGGAGACAGGAAAAGCCAACCTGCTGCCTCCAAGTGGCATCAGCTCTGGATGCAGTTCACACTCCAGAGCCCCTGGGGGCTCAGGCCCAGGCCACATCCTGGCTGAGCTTTCCCTCCTCACACCCCTTCTCCTGAGAGCACCCCCATCCATCACTGGAACAGGGGTCCCCATCCCAGCCTCTGGGGAACCCAGCCTGAGGCAGGAACCGTTTCAGAGTAACAAAGCCAGCAACGGGAGGAGCCAAGACCCACAGGGAGGCCTGTCGGACTTAGAATCCTGCCTTCCTTCCAGTGCTAGAAAGTAAATCTGCTGTGGTTTGAATGTTTGTGGACTGCCCCAAATTCATCTACTGAAATCCTAACCCTTTAGGTGATGGTGTTAGGAGGTACTGTCTCTGGGAGGTCACAGGTCATGGGGTGGAGCTCTCATGACTGGGATTAGTGCCCTTATAAAAGAGACCCCAGAGAGACCCACTGCCCCTTACAGCACGTGGGGACACAGTGAGGAGGCACCGCGTATGAACCAGGAAGCCCTCACCAGATACCCACTGAATCTGCAGGTGCCTTGATATTCTACTTCCCAGTCTACAAAACTGTGAGACATAAATGCTTGTTATTTATACGCCACTCTGTATGCGGTATTCTGTGATACCAGCCCAAAGGAACTAAGACAAAATCCAATATCCCCAAATAAAAATAAGACTCAGCCAGGCATGGTGGCTCACTCCTGTAATCGCAGCACTTTGGGAGGCCTAGGTTGGTGGATCACAAGGTCAGGAGTTCGAGACCAGCGTGGCCAATATGGTGAAACTCCATCTCTACTAAAAATACAATCATTAGCCAGGTGTGGTGGCGGGCGCCTATCGTTCCAGCTACTTGGGAGGCTGAGACAGGAGAACCACTTGAACCTGGGAGATGGAGGTTGCAGTGAGCTGAGATTGTACCACCGCACTCCCGCCTGGGTGACAGAGTGAGACTCCATCTCAAAAAACAAAACAAAACAAATAAAAAAAGTAAGACTCTTGGTGCATCTTGTGGTGTATACCTTTTATTCTATGTTAGAATAAAGTGTGACACAGTCATAGAAGACCATTGTAAATAACAATGACTGAACCCCCCGCCACTGCTGGAGGAAGCAGGGACTGCACCAGGGGAGAAGAAGGTAGCATCTGCCTGTTGGGAGATTTCCTTGGAGCTGGGGCTGGGGTGAATCCCAGTCCCCATAAGCTGCATAACTTAGGCCAAGCTGCTTCTATCTGGGAGGCAAGTCTTATCTCATCACTTGTAGGACAAAGATATACAAAATACCAAGGAAGGCGGATCACAAGGTCAGGAGTTTAAGACCAGCCTGGCCAACATGGTGAAACCCATCTTTACTAAAAACACAAAAATTAGCTAGGTGTGGTGGCATGCACCTGTAGTCTCAGCTACTTGGGAGGCTGAGGCAGGAGAATCACTTAAACTTGGGAGGCGGAGGTTGCAGTGAGCCGAGACTATACCATTGCACTCCAACCTGGTTAATAGAGCAAGACTCCATCTCAAAAAAATAAAAAATAAAAAAGCCCGGAACAATGACTGCACGGTTAAGGGTGCAGTGAGTGCTGGCCAGTGTTGCCTGGCTTCTGTTTGGGTTTTTAAGGGAAGGGAGTTCCCTGCAGCCAGCCAAGCTGCTCTCCAGACCAGGGAGAGCCTTCCTTCTCTGCAGGGGTGCTGGAAGGAGCCTTTCCCTGCAGCATGGCAGCTTCACCATGTGAGACCAGGACCAACTACAGCCAGGGAGGAGGCCAGGCCAGTCTGCCAGGGATTTCTCCAGGGATTGGGGAAGAACTTGCCAGAGAGAAAGCCAGGGCACTCTTAGGTAGGTCAGTTTCCCTAGCGGATGCGCTGGCTGGCTTCCTCCAGGCTCTGGCTGGCTGCTCGTTGACCTCAGGGTCTCCTTGGGCTTGGGAAGAGCAGCCTGTCTTGGTCTCTAACTTGCCTGTCAGTCCCCTGGGATCTCCTGCACACTCAGGAGGGCAGCTTTTCCAAAAACTCTTCTGGGGACAGTGCTGCTGCGGCTGCTGCTGGCTCACTGAGCACACTCTGGGACTGGAGAGGAGAGAGGAGCCCTCCACTCCATGGTGGGGCTTTGCATTTGCACCCAGGTAGAGCTCTGTGGGGAAATTTCTGGCTCAATGGGGGCCAAGCCTGAGCTAACATTGAACTTGAACAGGAGCTCAAGCTCCAGTTCCAGGCTGATCCTGGGAGAGGGGGCCGTCCTCTGCCAATCTGATCCCATGCAGCATTGGTGGAGAAATGGCAGGAGTGCTATGCTGCCACACAGGAGGCAGAACGCTGTCCTGCCTTGGCCCTTGTTGGCCATGGGGCCAGAGCTCTGGGCTAGGAGCCAACATGAAGCTGGGGACTGCATTTTGAATTCCTGATCTTCTCAGCTTCCCAGCTGTGACTTCAGACTCTTTGGTACCTCCCTGAGCTTTAATGTTCACATTTTTAAGACCTCTGACCCCACAGAGTACCTGTGTGCTCTGAGGTGCTCAATGCATCCTTTGACTTGGGATCTGACCTTGGGGCCCCCTCCCCCGGGGGGATTGAACACTATCATTTGTTCAATCATTTGTCTGTGGGAATGTCTGGATGTTACCCGGTGCAGGCCGGCCCCGTCTCCCAGGATCGGCCTGGAACTGGAGCTCAAGCTCTGTTCAAGTTCAATGTCGGTTCAGGCTTGGCCCCCCCATTGAGCCAAAAATTTCCCCACAGAGCTCTACTTGGGTGGGAATGCAAATGGGTGCATTGGGCACCTTTTGCTGGCCTTTCCTGCCTCAGTGCTCAGTATCTTCAGAGATGGCCAGAGGCCTTTTTGCTTGTGAACTAAGGATTAAAGCCAGTGGGCTCTACGGCTTTCCCAGTGATAGGGCACCAGTTTCCCCAGATTCCATAATCACCTGTTTTGTTAGCTGCTTCCTCCCACACATGCATGCACACACACACACAGACACAGGCACATGTGTCCATAATCCACACCTGTCTACTGTGAAGCACAATCGTTCAATCTTGCTGGACTCCCTAGCTATTAAATTAGGTTAGCAGCTTTACCAATCTCAGATGGTCAAGGACGAGTGAAAAGTAAAGGGGCTGCTCTGTCCTTGCAGACAATGGCAGAGGTGCCGGCGAGGAGAGCCAGCATGCCATGCTCAGTGGCAGCAACATCTCCTGTGAGCCTCCCACACGGGCCTGGCAGCTCGTTCTTAAAGAGTGGGCACTAGAAAATAGAGAGGGATTCTCTTGATGTTTTCCATTCTCCTGGGTTCTTTCTTGAGGCCACCCAAGTGTCTGTGGGAATGTCTGGATGTCACCTAGCACAGGCCGGCTCTGCCTTTCTCCCTCTGGTTTTGACATTGTCACCATCCAGCCATGTGCTGGATGAGGCTGCGGCCTCTTCTGCTTGTTTCTGCTCCTTTCCATGGAGGCTGACATCTGTCTCACAAACATGCTAGGAGAAGACCCTATTTCAAAGCTGAAGGAGTCTTTTTGCCTTTTTCTATAGGGTAAAATTGAACAAAATCATTTGTTCTACAAGCGTCCTCTCTCCCTAGCACCTGCCCTATTTATTTATTTTTTTCAGGGTTGCACATTACTTCAGATAAACAAGCTAGTACAGGAAAAGCAATGGCCAGAACGCTTGGCTTTTATTAAACGATCAGGTTATGGGAACATTGTACCTTGCGGAATCCCCGGGTGAGGTGATGGACAAGCAGCTGGTGCACAGTATGTTCTGTTCCGAGCTGCAAGTTGGTTGCTTTGATTCTCTTGCTTGGTCTTGCACAGGTTAGCAAGTAGTGAAAAAGAACTTCAGCTTGCAGGGTTCTCCTGGCGCCTGTCTTGTTTGTCCCAGGGCCAGGATCTGGCAGCAGAGAACAGATTCCGAGAGGTTCTGTTCCCTGGCTGGCAAAGCTCTGGCCCTCAGCACGAACACTGCCATGAGCATATCTGCCAGGAGTTGGGCAGGAGGAGACCTCTGGCTACGGTCTGGCCTGGTGGAGAAGGGACCGGCCCTCCAGTTCACACCTGCTGGAAGGCAGATTCCTGGCACCCCCACTCCCTGTCCTGCCCACTAACTGAATGTGGTCCTAGCTTTTTCCCATCTCCTCTTCCATCCAGCAACCTCGCTCAGACCATTTACTATCATTGTTGCAAAGACTGAGACAAGACGCATAAAGGGTTTGTGCCCAGGCAGGGCCTTGCCTGGAGGGGATGCGTAGTGAACGTGAGTTTCCTCCCCCCACTTAGAACGTGCACCATGTTCTTTTTCCCACTATGCGACTGTGCCTGCAGCTGCAGCTTCACTCAATATCTCCCCTTTTCACCTCCTGTGGGGTTCCTGTCTGTGTTCCCTACAAGTCACAGAGGCTGACGGTCCCCTTGAGGCAGCCTGGCCTTGGGCTGTCTTTCCTCTTCATGCATAGTGACCATCCCAAGGCCTGCAATGCCGGGAGGTGGGGATCTGGGAAACTGTTCTTGCCCTCTGACTATTTCTTTACTTGCTGTCAGAGGAACGTGCATTTCTGAATACAGCCACACTGGAAGTTTCAGGAGAGGAAGGTCTATTGGGGTTTCCAGGAAGCACAGTGAGTGAACTCGGGATGCACCGGCGACCCCAGGTGCAGTTTGGTGCGGTGAGCAAGGAAGCGTAGCCGCAGCCCACTTCAGCCGGGTGAAAGTGAAACTCCAGCCTTTGTGGGATTAAAGCTTTTCTGGTGCATGGCAAGGTACCATTCTTCTTAACTGGAAAACAAAAGGAGAGAAGGTCCCAAGTAGCCATGGGGCCTCCCTAGCTATGGGTTTGGCAGAGTGAATGCCATGCAGGCGTGTGGATGAAACTGCTCTTTAGTTAGTGACAAATATGTTGCAAAGCCTGTGTGTCATAAACCAGAAAGCAACTATCTGTATATAAGTATGTGTGCGTGCATGTGTGTGTGTTTATATATCCCTCTTCTGCTGAGCCCTTAGATAGAACTGACGCTGGCAACCAGATCAAGAAATCGTGGCCCAGGCTCAGTGCCACCTAAGGGCAGCTGACCCAGCCCTGGCAATGGCACCGGCATTGGCGGGGGCTGTTGTGGTCCCCACCAGGACACACTCCCTGGCTGGGGTGGGATGCTCTGACCCGAGCAGATGGGGATTAGGCCAAGCCTTGCACCTGAGCGCCTCTGTAAACAAAGGGCTTCTCACTAAGCAGAGCTCAGCATTTAAAGCCCTGCCATTAATGGTTCTCGCTTGCCATGACCTCAAAGGCTGGGTATCGTTTTCCATCCTGGGAAGGGGAGACTCCTGAGGTGCCTGGAGTGAAGTGACCGGCTCAAGGTCACCAGCGAGGGGATGACTCCAGGCATCTGGAACAGGCCCAGGGGAGTGCTTTGCAGCCGTCCTGAAGCCCGTCTGGGAATTGTTTACAAGGCCTGGTCGAAAGCTCTGCTAGGAGTCGTGTATCCCGAGCAAGCTTCTCAGACGTCTGCAGAAGCAGGGAGCCAGCGAGAGGGAGAGAAATTGTCCAAGCTAGAACGGGGAGGGAGCCAGTCCCCACGGCTGCTGGGGGTGAACTGCCCGCTGTCCTCACTATTCGGGTCCCGGCCCCAGACCCAGCGGCAACGAGGAGCTGCGAGCACAGCCTGCTTCTGGCAGGACCTCCTGTCCCGCTGTTATTTTTATCTCTGCGCCGGGCTGGAGTTTACCTTTTTGTTCTGGTTTCCCATAAACACAGCTTGTGGGCTTCCCTCGCTGCCTCCTTTCCTGGCATTTAAGATGTACACCTGCCTGCGTTTCAAATCTTTCTGGCAGGCTCAGGAACACCAGGAGGCTCTTTGCAGCCATGGGCTGTGTTGAGAAAGTGCAAGGAAACCAAGTGAGCCTCTCAGCCTGGGTCTCCAGAGTGGCTCAGCTCTGCTCAGCAAGGGAGAGCGTGCATAGCCCAACACCCGGGAACCCAGGAGGGGAGCAGGCCAGAAACCCCCACTGATGGCTGCCGCTGTGAGGTGAGGAGGTCCCGGCGCCCCCCAGCCAGCTGGTCTGCGGCCAGGAGCACTGAGTGCCCTTTGTTTCTTGGCGGTGATGACTTCCCTCTGGGTCAATTATGCAGCCTAATAGCTGTTATTACTTCTGAACAAAGTGTGCTGCCGGCAGCCTGTGGCAGTGTAAAGGGCAGCTCTGTCTACCAGCGTCCCCTTCTCCAGGTGCCCTGCCTACCCTCCAGAAAAGTAAATTGAGAGGGTGCCTCCCAGCACGGCAGCGCTCGGTCCACGGCTGGCGGGAGCTTCCTCCGGGCTGCAGCCCGGATCGTGACATTGATGTTGGAGGGTATTTTACTTTTTTTGGAGACCTGGGTTTGGGGG
Organism: Cacajao melanocephalus; assembly: GCA_963573385.1. Taxonomy (NCBI): domain Eukaryota; kingdom Metazoa; phylum Chordata; class Mammalia; order Primates; family Pitheciidae; genus Cacajao; species Cacajao melanocephalus. The sequence goes on from CAUYLG010038518.1 coordinate 58,936, forward strand.
CCGACTATGCCAGGGAGGAAGCGGCTGGGCTCAACAGTTTGATGGAAAAGTGATGAGCATGGTGAGACCCACCCACTCTGACTTTGTCCTGGGGCCTGGGATACCTTGCTCAAGGCTCAGAGTTGCTGTTAGTTGTGGGGGCACCCCATGGGCATGGCTCCTGAGGACTGTGGATTTGGGGTACAGAGGGGCCCTCAGAGCTCACTTGGCCCCATCTCTACCCAGCAGAGCAACCAGAGCCTCAGAATCTCCAGCATTCAGCTCTCACTTCCTGTGACTTCCAAGTGGGCACTTCGAGACAACCTACCTGGTGTCTGTCATAACCTGGGTGCTGACGGCCCCTGGCATTTCTTCATCTGGGATTGTAAACCCCTGTGGGCCAGGGGGATGCCCCATTCCATGTGACATACTCTGTGGAGGTGAGTCCAGAGCACAGTCCCTAAAATATTTATGGAGGCAAATAAAAACCCCAAAGGGGCAATGCAGAAATCTCATTCTAACTTTTTGTCTCTTGGATGTTGTGAATGTTTCCCAGACTGCAAAGATTGCGTCTGAGTGTTACCTCCCCTAGACCCTCTGCCGGAGGAGTTATGCCCAAGGAGGGCAGAGGCAGGGGGTAATGGCTGGGACATGGGGCTGGACCACTCAGTCCTGCCCCTGCGGTCCACAGCCTTGGGGGCAGCAAGCCTGTTTCCAGGAGGTGCTATTGGGCTGGTGTGCATCAGTGCTCATTTGCAGTCATTCAGAAGGCCTTACTTTTTTTTTTTTCTTTTTGAGACAGTCTCTCTCTGTCACCTAGGCTGGGGTGCAGTAGCACGATCATGGCTGACTGCAGCCTCGACCTCTCAGGCTCAAGTGATCCTCCCACCTCAGCCTCCTGAGTAGCTGAAACTGCAGGTGCATGCCACTATGCCCAAATAATTTTGTTTATTTTTTTCTCACTATGTTGCCCAGGCTGGACTCGAACTCCTGGCCTCAAAGCATCCTCCCACCTCAACCTCCTAAAGTGCTGGGATTACAAGTGTGAGCCACTGTGCCCAGCCAGGCCTTCCCTTCATAGTGGCTGGGAACATGGGCAGCCTCCATGGAACATTCTGGAGTGCACAGAAGAGGTCTCACTGTCTGGCTGTTGGCTTCTGATTTTTCTCAAGGGTGACTCAGACTTGTTTTCTGGGGGTCCTTCTGATGGCTGCAGAGGGGCTGATGCAGTCACCATGCAGATGTTTGGGGAGCTCTCATTATGCGTAAGAGACGTTGGGGGAGTGTAGGGTCCCAGATGGGCTGGTTGGGACTTCCACCCTCAGGGAACAGAGAGTCCAGGTGAGGAGCCGGTGGTCTGGGGTGGAGGGAGGGCACCAGGTACGCTCACAGGCAGCGTGATGGGTCATGGCTTGCCTGTAGTTGTCTGCAGACGGTGCTCTGGAACAGCAACCCCGGGCCCTTTGCAGCGGGCCACTCTCCTAGCTTGGCTGCATGGAGGGGGGTCTGCTGCAGTCCTCACTTCATGATCATTTTAGCTAAGACGGTCACATGGCCACCACAGGCAGGCCTGCAGATACAGGCAACCTGTGTGTAAAATGGCCCCATGGGTTCCCCCATGCTGTGGAGGCAGGGATGAGACCATCACCCTTGCTGCCCTGCTGACTTGATGAGTCCACAGTGACGCCACAGAGCGTTGAGCCATGTGGATTCTATGGGCTTTCTCCCTTCTCCAGGCATTTTCCACTGTTGTTGAAACAGCGGCCCAGAGCAGTAGGATAATACATTGGCCTTTGTAAGGCTGTCAATAATGGGTGTTGTTTTAGCTGAAGCAAAATGTTAGCTTTTCTGCCTAACCCTTTCCACTGGGACACTAAGTTTTTCTTCATTCTTAGACAACAGGTAGCTTTTTGCTAGCACACTTTTCTTAAATGTTTGGCTGCAGCCCCTGCTGGCTTCAAGCAGAGCCCTGCTGGATCTGAAAAGCGTGCGACCCAGCTGATGTCATGCTGTGGAACAGCCACGCACCCAAGAGATGGGTGCAACCTGAGTCAGAGAGTCCCCTGTGTTGAGGAGACAGGAACCCTGAGAGGCCGACGGTCATAGAGAGGTCAGCAGCAGGCAGACTGTGGCCTCTTACCGCCACCCTAACCTGGTCCCTCGGGTCCCTGCCTTGCTGGGGCATTTCTGCTCTCATGAGGGGCTCCAGTCTTGCAAAGCCTCTTCCCACAGCCTCACTCAGTAGGCTGGAACTCACTACAGGCAGAGGAGCCCCAGATGCCTGTGTGATCTGCGGGTGAATGCAAATGCGGGTTGCACCACCAAGCTGAGTTCTCAGCTCGCTCACATTTCTTGTGGAAATTAGGGAACATTCCGCTCAGGTGGGTGTGGAGTTGCCTATGGCCACAGGGTGTGACCTCCAGCCCAACAAAACCTCTCTGAGGAGCAGGAGAAGCAGAGCTTGTGTTCCCGCTCTGTCTGGGACCAGAGGAGAACTGCCTGATGTCAGAACTTTCAGGGGAGATAAAGAGAGCTTTGACACGCCCCAGGGAGTGAACACAGCTCCCAGCATTATTTTTCCAGACCAACTGCAGGCCCTGAAACCCTGAAAGGGAAATTGTCTTCCTTCCTGTCGTGTCTCAGCATGGACACGGAATCCAATGGATGCCCAGAACTATGTCAATGTCAGTCTGGGGCGTTGGCCATCGAAGGCCCTGCTGACCATGGTGTGAATAGCGCGGGGCTGGGCGATGGTGCCATCTGGGGCTTCAGTGGAGGGGTTCCTGGTGTTATGCTATTCACCCACCGTGTTTCATGTGCCCACTGCAGGGGGCAGAGTCTACCCTCGGGTGGATGGAACTGTGGGAGGAGAACTGCACCCCAGTCGGTGATCACAGAAGTAAACATGCAATGACAAAGTGCAAGGAGGGTGGGAAAGAAAGCCCCACAGTGGTGCAATATCACACCCTCCGATGCAGGAACAGCTTCCCTGAGGAGGGGACATTGAGCTCAGTCTGGGACGGGGTGCGCTTAGGAACCTAGATTCAGTTGCTCCGAGTCAGGTTGAGGGCGCCACTGCCATGAGGTGCTGAGATGCCATCAGTGGAAGGTTTCAGTGGCATGTGCTGAGCTCCTTGAGGGTGAGTTGTGCTGAAGGAGACTCAGAGCTGGGAGAGGATCAGCCTCTGCACCCCACACCTCAGCACAGGAAGAAACCCAGGAAGGAGTGCTGGGCCAGCTGGCTATAGGCACAGCTCACTGTGTGGCACCTGCCCCCTCCCTGGCCCTGCTCTGCCTTCCCTGGGACAAGGGCTCCCCTATTCTCCTCTGAGCTGACTGGCTTGGGCACAGGGAGTGAGTGCTTCCATGCGTCTAAATGACGCCCAGTGCCCTAGGGAGAAGGAAAGACCAGGGCAGCTGGGGACGTGGGTGACCAAGTACCAGTTCCTTGGGATCAGGGTAAACCTGGAGTTTCTGTCACTCTGCTAACCAGCTGGGTGAGCTCACAAACTCTGGTTCTCACTTGTGACACTGAGGCAAAGTCACTTGGACATTGGGCTATTCTGAGAACAGGCAAGTGGAACATCTTACTGTGGCCCATGCTGTGGCACAGACGGAGCTCAGGCTATGCAAGCTTCATTCTGTAGCCCCGGCCTCTGTTCCACACCCTGTAGAGCTGCTCTTCTGTGGGATCTTTGGGAGCACTGGATGCAGCCAGGCAGCATGGAGCATGTACCAAATCACTCATGCAGGTACTCACCAGCACCCCGACCTCCCCAAAGTCCCTTTCCTTGGTGACTGAGTGCCCCCAGGCTTGGCTTCGTGCTTTCAGAAGTTTCTTTCTGGAGCTCAGAAAGTTTCCATAAATAAGAGACATATCCGTAGCAGTCTTGGGACTCAGATAGAGTGTTCTCTGTGCATGGTAATTAATACCAGGAAAAAGGAAAATGCTGAGTTCCTGGCCAGGGCACCCTGGTGATCTGAAACTTTGCCCATGCGCAGTCATGTGGCAACTGCTTTCGGGGGTGGGGGGGGACAGGAAGTCTTAGAAAGCCTGAGAAATCACTTGTAAAAACACGCAGCTCTGAGAGTGACAGATGCAATTTTAGGCATACATTTGTCTAATTTGGGGTAGGGAGTTGCCCTTTAAAATATGCAGGACCAGAAAATAGAACAGGCATCTTGAAGGCTGACAGATTTGATCTCGCCAGGGACAAACTTGCTGCATAAAAATTAAATATTTCTGTTTGGCAAGAAGTAACATGACTAAGAAACGCCAGGAAAAATATTTTGGGATTTCTGTGAAAGATAAAAGCTTAGTGTCCACAATATGAAAAGAACTTTACAAATAAACACAAACCAAAAATGGGCAAAGATTACAAAACTGGAAGAAGAGGCCACCTCGGTTGGCAAGATGACATAAAAAGATGCTCCATTTCACTAGTAATCAGCAAAATGAAGATGAAAGTCACAATGATGTATATTTTCCACCTCTGAGACTGGCACAATGTTTAAAAATGGACACCCTCAACGGTGGCCGGTTGCAAGGAAGTGGGCCGACTTCCCTACATTATTGCTGGGATGGTGAACCACAGCAAAGGCAAGGGAAACCATTATTGCAGTTTTTGTTACAGTGTAAAATTCCTGGCCACTTTGACTCAACAATCTCCTTTTTAGGAAGTTATCCTTCAGAAACAAGTGAACTGATGGGTAAGAATATATGCACAGGGTATCACTGCAGCTTTACACAAAGATTGCACAAAAGAGGACAGATAGCCTGAATGTTCCCAGGAGGAGGATCGATGAATGAATGATGGGACATCCATTCAGTGGAATATTATGTAGCTTTCAAGAGGAACAAGATAGATCTATAAGTATTGATCTGGAGGAATGTCCAGGAAATATTAAATTGCAGAAAAGCAGCAAGTGTCCACTCAGTGCCCAGGGTGGCCTGCCCTGAGTGGGCTCTGGGGGGTGGGTGTGTGTGTGCACATGATGCAGGAAGGCAGGATACTGCGGGACAGGTCAGGACCATGGCTTCAGGTCCTGGACGTGGGGCAGGGGGTGAGCACAGGACTCAGAAGTGCTTCCTCATGCAAGTGTACTATGTTACTTGTTCTGTACATGTTACATGTACTGTTTTTGTAGCATTAGAGTCAACAATAAAACCCAGCTGGTTAGAGGCAGCATGCCTTTGATGGGCCTCTGAGACGCCTCATGCTGCAGTTGCTCTTGGATTTGGTTCCATCTCTGTTTTGTTCCCTTCAAGCTTCCAGTTCTAGAAAAACTACCAACCGTCTAGTTGTTTAAATAGTTTCCTTCTACAGGCCGGACGCAGTGGCTCATGCCTGTAATCCCAGCACTTTGGGAGGCCGAGGCGGGTGGATCACGAGGTCAGGAGTTCGAGACTAGCCTGGCTAACATGGTGAAACCCTGTCTCTACCAAAAATACAAAAAAAAAAAAAAAATATTAGCCGGGCACGGTGGCATGCGCCTGTAGTCCCAGCTACTCAGGGAGGCCAAAGCAGAAGAATCACCTGAACCCAGGAGGCAGAGGTTGCAGTGAGCTGAGATCGTGCCACTGCACTGCAGCCTGGGCAACAGAGTGAGACTCTGTCTCAAAAAAAAAAGTTTCCTTCTACAAAATCATGTTTTGAAGTCTCAGTTTGTCAAAAACAATGGCACTGCCCATTTGGAAGGAGCGGTGAGCCTGCTGATGTTAGCTAGTATGCAATTTCATCTTTTGAGTCCTGTGTGTGTGTGTGTGTGTGTGTGTGTGTGTGTGTGTATGTGTGTGTTTGTGTTTTAATAACGATATTCTTCTAAGCCAGGTTGTAGAAGAAAGAAGAAATCTCTAATGTTCCTCTTTGGCAAAGGGGAACAAATAGTCCCTATTCTGTGGATGGAACTCCCACCTCCTCCTTTTCCAGAAGCAGGCACATTCTTGCAGACAGGCTCCAGTTTCTGGTATTCATGGGCAGAGAGTAGGGACCCAGGGCTCCTTGTGCTCAGAGCAGGAGGGCCCAGCTACAAGCAGGTAGAGTTTACCATGTTGAAAAAATCTCAGGGTAAAAGCTTTCCTGAGACCAGGACAAATACAGGGTCAGACCAGGCAATGGCTGAAAACAATAGATGTTTGGTGAGTTTCTTAGTCTGATTACGCTGCTATGAGAAGGTACTGGAGACTGGAGTACTTTAGAACACACACTTATTTTCTCATAGTTTTGGGGTTTTGAAGGTGGCCCTGCCCTCAGGGCTGCACCAAACATTGCCCTAATGAGGACTTTACTGTAGACCTCACCCCATGGCTCTGCTGGGCATTCCCCAGTGGAATGCTATGGTCTGAATGTTTATGTCCTCTCTCAAATGCATGTTGAATTCTAAATCTCAGTGCAATAGTATTTAGGGGTGGGGCCTTTAGGAGGCAATGAAAGCATGAGGGTGCCTCCTTCATGAATGGGATTAGGCCCTTTATAAAAGAGGATTCACACAGGTTCTCTGTCTCCTCCAGAGGATGTAGCAACAGGGAGCCATCTTGGAAGCCGAGCGCAGGCCTCACCAGACACAGAACCCACCAGAGCCTTGATCTTTCCAACTTTCCAGCCTTTAGAACTGTGTGAAATACATTTCTGCTGTGTATAAGCCACCGAGTCTGTGCGATTTTATTGTGTCAGTGTTAATAGACCAAGACAATGAGCAAGGTGTGAAATGGTCCCATGGTGACTTTCCTTCCAGCACATGGCGGTGTTGAGGCATTGCTGTTTGTACTCACCACTTTTCTTATTCAGGGCATCCTTGGACAGCCAGGTTGTGTGGGGCCCTTTTCAGAAGCTCTAACTTGATGGACCCTGTGCCTGGTCTGCAGAAATGGCCATTGGTTTGGTGGCACTGTCTCAAGTTACAGACAGCGTCTTACTGAAAAGAGAAATGTCTTTGAAGTGTTGGCCTGGCAAACTCCAAACTACACACTGGATATAAAATGCAGCTCCTGAACGTGTTCTATGAAGATCCTCACCCTATATGCCGGATCTTGGAAACAACATTGCTCTGGTCCACTAGGACCCTTTGGCTCTCCTGAGGTAAGGACCAATTGCCCAGCTACCTGCAGGGCAGGGAGGAGGTGCCTGGCCAGGAGCACATGCCCTTCACCGTGTTCTTCGGCCTCTGTTTGTGTGTTCCTCTCAATAGCTCCATGTGTCTGCTGGCTCTGGGAAATGAGCCATGGCTCTGAGTCGTGGTAGGAAAAACTGCCTTCAGCAACTCCTTTTGGTGTTTACAATGTTGCTGGGCTGTCAGGGTTATGCCAAGTGAAGCGTGGGCATTCAGCAGCCTGCTAAAAGCACGATAGGCCACGTGAATGGACCCTCGGTAGTTGCCTTTCCCCTAAATACTCTACCTGTTAATTTTAACATCTTTATACATTTGGGGAACATTCGCCCCAAAATGGATAAATACAAATTACACTGAAGGGTAGGGCTATTCCCTGCATAGCTGGGCTCCTTCTGTATGCTCCCGTCTTGACCTTTAAAAATAAATAGGATGTCAAACCTGGAAGCTTGTAGCCAAGGTTTGCTGTGGACCCAGTGTAAGTGAGCTTGAACTAAGGGAATGATGATTGCTTTCTCTGAGCTGTTGCAGGCCACACTCTGACGTGACCTGCTTTAATGGGTACAGCTGATGGCCTGACCTTCTGGCTCTAGGGTCCCTGGATCACCACCCTCTGGAGGGGGTTGGGGCATAGTTAATATGCCAGAATCTCCAAGGGCTCAGGAGAGGCTGCTGGGCCCAGTGGCCCATGGCTGGAACTTCCTGGAGGCTTGCCTCAGAAAGTGTCTCCTGGATTGGCACAGAGGAGTCAAGTGAGAACACGGCAGTGCCTGACTCGCAGTGGGCGACTCCTCACAGATCTGCTGCCCGGCGCATCTAGCATAGGGCCTGATCGGACATGCAAACTTTGGGCAGTCAGGACTCCTCATCCCTTTAGGATGTGACCACTGGTTTTAAGCGACAGCGTTGGCTTTTGCTTTTAAGGTCTTTAAAGAGTCCAAGCTTGGAAGCTGTGCAGAGCATGCCGGTCTCCAAGGCCCAGCTAGGAGCCTCTCTTCTCCTGAGCTTATGTGGCTGACATGCAGGTCTGTATGTGCTTATTAGCAGCTCGTAGAGAGGGAAATCTGTCTGTTTTACAAGGAAATGGGATGTTTGCTGCTAGAAATCTTTCAGGACTGGCATGTGGAACGCCGGCAAACGTTGAAAGAATTCCGACCATGTTGATCCCACCAAAGTTTGTTTAAAGATTCGTGTAAACTTCCATCACAGAAAGGGCTGGGGGGAGGCGAGAGGCTCCAGCTCCAGCTCTTATCAGATATCTTGAGAAACACTTGAAGAATACTCTGGCTTGGAGGACAAATGCAGCAGGGTCTTGCGGGTGGCCTTCCCAGGGACACTTACTGAGGAGGAGACTTCGGGGGCACTCTTGGGATTAATGCCTGAAGAAGGAAGGAGACAGGGAGCGTCAGCTGAACCTGCAAGGGCACTGGAACCTTCAGTCAGGTGGTCCTGTAGAGGTGTCCTGAGTCAGGCCAAGAGGACAGGCATCTATACCCCAAGGTAGGCCGGTCACAGGAGCAGACTGCCTGGGAGGAGTGGGCAGTGCGCTTCAGCAAGGCCGTCCCTGGAGGGCCAGGGAGTGGTTCCAGCAGTTGGGGTGTAGGTCCTCTATTCCTTAAGGGGGCTCTTTGAGGTGCTTGGCTAAGCCGTGGCTGCACCTCAAATCAGTGTGACCTGGGCTTGCCTGGAACATTCGCACCCCAGCAATGCAGTGTTGCTTTGGGGTATGGTTGGGGACCAGGCAAGACCTGCTTGCCCATTCCTCCTGGGAGTCCACCTGCCACCTCTGCAGCATTCTGTCTCTGGCAGAAACATTCTGGCCTAGCCTGGCAATGCCTGGCTGTGGGAGTCATCCCCTTGAGAACAGTTTCGCTCCAGGAGAGCTGAGTGTTGTTGCATAAATCCCCTTGTCTCGCCCCTCCATGACATGACCCTGGGTCTACACCCCCTCCCCTGAGCTCCTCATGGCTGGAGCTCCAGTTGCCCACAGTTCCAGGTACTCGATAGCATGTCCCTAATCAGCTTCCTCCCTACCTCTGATCTGGCGGTGAAGGTGCCCACGATAGCCATGAGGATGGGGCCACCCCAGCTCTCCAAGGTCATACCTGATTCCCTGGAAGGTCTTGGAGGAGGCTTAGCCCCGGGGGACCTCCATGGGATGGCAGGTGAGGGTGCTTTTGAAGGGCTTCCCTTTTGCATGGAGCTGCAGCCACAGGACTGGGCTGAGAGACCCTTTGGCGGGACACTTTGAAGCCTACTTTCCATCACATCTTCAGTCTCAGAAGCTAGTGTAGACCCATGCCAGGTGAGGGGTCTTGGAAGCCAATCAGCTCCTTGGCCAGTCATGCTCCCTCTTGCTATGAATTATGCATCCGCTCCGCACAAAGGCATGCTGGCATCCTAGCCACCAGCCCTTGTGAAGGTGACCTAAGTTGGAAACAGAGTCTTAGCAGACGTGATCAGAGGTCATTAAGGTGGGCTCTCATCTAATGATTGGTATCCTTATAAGAAAATAAAAAGACAGAGGTATGGGAAAATGGCCATGTGCAGATGGGCTAGAGACTGGAGGGTGCATGGACAAGCCAAGGAATGCCAGGGAGGGATGACCGGGGCAGGAGCTAAGGGGAGGCACAGAAGGGTCCCACGCAGTCTCAGAGGGAACATGACCCCGCAGACCCCCGGTTTCTGACTCCAGGCCTCCAGGACTGTGAGACGATCCGTTTCTGTTGTTTGAGCTGCCCTGTGTGTGATACTTGGTTATGGCAGCCCTGGCAGTCCACACCCCATCATATGACATGTCCTTGTGCTCAGGCCACGGTTATACCCGCTGCCATGCCGCCCTATCCGTGCTTGTCTTCCTGTGCTCAGCGGGTCACTGGATGGAGTTAAACCCAGAAGCCGAGTGCTTTCGCTCCATGTGGCCCAGCCACGTGCATCACTCAGCTCATCTTCAAGATGACAGCCTGGGTGGCATCATTGTCCCCCACCCCCCACCTTGCAGAAGAAGAAACTGAGGCTCGGAGGCAGCTCAGTGACAGATTTGTAGAACTGGCCAGGACTGCGCAGTGCTGTGTGCAGTGTGATTTACCCAGTTTTCTTATTTTTATGCCCTTCTTTTGCTTTCTCTGTGAATACACAAGATTTCAAAAAAATCTTTAAGCCGGGCGTGGTGGCTCACGCCTGTAATCTAAGCACTTTGGAGGCCAAGGCGGGCTGATCACCTGAGGTTGGGAGCTCAAGACCAGCCTGACCAACATGGTGAAACCCTGTCTTTATTTAAAAAAAAAAAAATTAAAAAGAAAAAAAGAAGAAAAAAAAATAAGACAAAATTAAATGCTCTAGTATCCAATCTCTTGACTCCTACACCCTGCTCATCAAGATAAGTAGACATGGCACATATTTCCAAATTTATCTTTTACAACATTTCCAGTAGGAAAAACTGGGTTGAATCATACATAAGTTAAAATGTACCAGCAGCAAAACAAAACAATACATTTTTTGTTTTATGGGGAAAGTTTGCAAAGACAGAGCCTAAAGCTGAGCTCTAATATTAACAGTGGGTTTGTCAAGTCAAAGTCAAGGATTACTTTGATCGAATGCTAAAAAGTGGGAGGACAATGCCCAGGTGTTCCTCAGAAAACTTGGGAATGACACTCACAGCGGGTGTGAACAGTGTTCCATAGTGAAAGCCAGGCCATGAAGCCACCTACCAAAATAGCAACACACTTTCCAGTAACCTCAGTTTCTTTAAAAGCCGTGTAATACCTGAATCCCGCAATTATGGTTGAGAAACTCTCCTGCCCCACCTTTTTTCCCATTAAAGCTGTGCCTCTACCGTGTCCATTAGTCACTTGGCGTGTTCTGAATAGAACAGAGTGAGTCAACTTAAACAAATGCAGGAGGCCAAGTCTTTCTTTTCCATTGTCAGCTCTGAAGAGAATTTTTTCCTTTGTTACTGTTTGTTGTGGAAAGGAGGTGTGTGGGGGGAGTTGCTGTGGTCAGTTTTTAGAGTGTACCTTGTGGAAAAGAGAGACTTCTTCAGAAGGCAACCCTGCAGCGGCAACTTTGTGTGGAGCAGCAGGACCAGAGCCACCCAGAGCCTTTTGCAGGAGCAGGAGGAATGGAGCTGGCCTGGGTTGGCTAGGGAGTGACAGTCTAAATGGCCTTGAACAAGCCAGCTCAGACGCAGCAACCCATAGCCTGGGTTGTACCTGGCCGTCACGTCCACCTGCCATTTTGGTAAGATAAAGTGCAGGTGGCTTATGCCAGACTGAGAGTGTCTCCAGTTGGCCAGGGGTGCTCAGCATGGCTTTCCCCAGCACCCAGCCCAGGGTGCCACTTGAATAGCAGCCAGCCCAGCGGATCACCCGAGGGTGGAGGGACCTAGTGTTTGTGGGTGACATCTTTTAAGAAAAACACAATCAGGAAGGTTCTGGGATTTTGGTCAGTGCCATGCATTTCAGAGTCCAGGCCATGGGTCGAGGTCCCCTGCAGCATCCTCATTCTGCTAAGCCATTAGGGGTACTGACCATGTGTGCACAGAGAAGCTCCAGAAGCCCATCATGTCTGGGTTGCTAATGTTGTCCAACCACCGTTTACCTCGGGTGGCTCTGTAGACAGCTCCAGCTGCCCCACATATGAACCAGGGCACTCCTCCAACTGTGCCAGCTGCCATTCACGTAGAGACGGTAGGTGCGCACAGCCAGTGCTTCATACAGATTGCTCTCCCCTTAGCAGCTGCAGAGCTATGTTTGAAATGCACACAGGCTACCCAAGGGTGAGCCATGGTCCCCTGGATGCATGGCCCAGGGTCCACTCAGATTTCTTTCATCTGACTCACCAAGGTAGAGGAATTCAACATGCTTCTCCATCCTTGTATGGCCTCCCTTTAGAATCAACCACAAACTAATCTCTGATGACCATAGATAACAAGTGGTATACATTTGGGACCAAGAACAAAAGAAATACAAACCGTAAGATGCTGATAGATTCCTTTCCACCTGGACGTCAGGTCTTGGCAATCACGCCTTGCTTTATGAAGCCCTAACACCTTATTGGAGCTTGAAAATCCACCCAGCACAGACTGGATCTTCCGGAAATGGCGTCACATCTGCTACCACTTTTGCCACGCGCCACAACCCTCCCTGAGCAAAGGGCTGAGGGTCCGTCCTGCCTGCCTTCTGACAGCCAACTTCTGCAGGGCTCCAGGGGCCCCACTCCATCAGGAGAGATGCAGTAGGCCCATCCCAAGCGTAGTCTCCTGGAATCAGGGATCTCTTTGCTGAGTTATAGAATGCCTCCGCCTTATGGTCAGGTATCTAGCCGCTTTTACACTAATTAGCTTTCTAAGAGAAATAAGTCCCTGAGATAGATTTATTTTTTAATCCCCAGTTTGTGCCAGATACTCTTCATTAAAGAAAACATAAGCCTTTTCAACAAATTTAAAAATATACTAAAAAATAGGCCGGGCACGGCGGCTCACGCCTGTAATCCCAACACTTTGGGAGGCTGAGGTGGGTAAATCACTTGAGGCCAGGAGTTTGAGACCAGCCTGGCCAACATAGTGAAACCTGTCTCTACTAAAAATACAAAAATAAAAATACAAAAATAACAGAGCATGGTGGTGTGCACCTGTAATCCCAGCTACTTGGGAGGCTGAGGCAAAAGCACTGCTTGAACCTAGGAGGTGGAGGTTGCAGTGAGCTGAGATTGCACCATTGCACTCCAGCCTGGGTAATAGTGCAAGACTCCGTCAAAAACAATATACACTAAAAATAATTGATCTGAGTTTAAGAAAATTATAGGAAGTCAGTTCTGCACTTGCAGGCGCTTGTTTTCTATCACATGTGGGCTCTGTTGTACTTTGTGGCACCCCTAGGAGGGGTGTTTCAGAAGATTTAATGGCTATACCCAAAGAGTGATTTTCCAAGAGCTGGCTGCAGGCTTCCTTCCCTTTATGTCACTGCTGAGCAACACACATTCTAGGGGCTGTGTGTCTGTGGGCTGTGTTTCTGTAGGGCTATGGGTCTGGGGTCTGTGTGTCTCCAGGACTGTGTGTCTGGGGGCCTGGGTGTCTGTATAGCTGTGTGTCTGTAGAGGTGTGTGTCTGGGGACTATGTGTCTGTAGAGGTGTGTGTCTGGGCCTGTGTATCTGTAGAGGTGTGTGTCTGGGGGCTGTGTGTCTGTAGAGGTGTGTGTCTGGGCCTGTGTGTCTGTAGAGGTGTGTGTCTGGGCCTGTGTGTCTGCAGAGGTGTGTGTCTGGGGGCTGTGTGTCTGTAGAGGTGTGTATTTGTAGAGCTGTGTGTCTGTAGAGGTGTGTATCTGGGGGCTGTGTGTCTATAGAGGTGTGTGTCTGTAGAGCTGCGTGTCTGTAGAGGTGTGTGTCTTGGGGCTGTGTGTCTGTAGAGGTGGGTGTCTGGGACTGTGTGTCTGTAGAGGTATGTGTCTGGGGACTGTGTCTCTGTAGAGGTGTGTGTCGGTAGAGCTGTGTGTCTGTGGAGGTGTGTGTCTGGGCCTGTGTGCCTGTAGAGGTGTGTTTCTGGGGCCAGTGTCTCTGTAGAGGTGTGTGTATGTAGAGCTGTGTGTCTGTAGAGGTGTGTGACTGGGCCTGTGTGTCTGTAGAGCTGTGTGTCTGCAGAGGTGTGTGTCTGGGCCTGTGAGTCTGTAGAGGTGTGTATCTGTAAAGCTGTGTGTCTGTAGAGGTGTGTGTCTGGGGGCTATGTGTCTGTAGAGGTGTGTGTCTGGGCCTGTGTGTCTGTAGAGGTGTGTGTCTGGGGGCTATGTGTCTGTAGAGGTGTGTGTGTCTGGGGGCTGTGTGTCTGTAGAGGTGTGTGTCTGGGGGCTGTCTGTAGGGTGTGTGTCTGGGCCAGTGTGTCTATAGAGGTGTGTGTCTCGGCCTGTGTGTCTGTAGAGGTGTGTGTCTGGGGGCTGTGTGTCTGTAGAGGTGTGTGTCTGTAGAGCTGTGTTTCTGTAGGGGTATGTGTCTGGGGGCTGTGTGTCTGTAGAAGTGTGTGTCTGGGCCAGTGTGTCTGTAGAGGTGTGTGTCTGGGCCTGTGTATCTGTAGAGGTGTGTGTCTGGGGGCTATGTGTCTGTAGAGGTGTGTGTCTGGGGGCTATGCGTCTGTAGAGGTGTGTGTCTGGGCCTGTGTGTCTGTAGAGGTGTGTGTCTGGGCTTGTATATCTGTAGAGGTGTGTGTCTGGAGGCTATGTGTCTGTAGAGGTGTGTATCTGGGGGCTTTGTGTCTGTAGAAGTGTGTGTCTGGGGGCTATGTGTCTGTAGAGCTGTGTTTCTTGGGACAGTGTGTCTGTAGAGGTGTGTATCTGTAGAGCTGTGTGTCTGTAGAGGTGTGTGTCTGGGGCCTATGTGTCTGTAGAAGTGTGTGTCTGGACCTGTGTGTCTGGATGGGCTTGCTGGCTCCTGACAGCTTTGTTCCAGACTGCGTCTCTGCAGGGCTCACTTCTGTACGGTGTCCTGGTGATCCAGCACTCCCTGCTCTGCTAAAATGACGACCCCAGGGGCAGGCTTGTTTGTCCGGGAGTTATTCTTGCAGTCTAGGAGTGAGTCTAACCCGAGTCACGGCCATGTGGCCTGGCTAACCCTGCTCCATATTAAAGGTGAGTAGCCCCAGGACCTTAGCGCTCGCCAACCTGCCCGAGACCACACGGTGGCCCTGGAGGAAGAGGAGCAGGTGGCCTGGGATCTGCCCAGGGACTTTCTGAAGGCTCGAGCCTCCCAGTTATGACCTCCCCCTGCTCCTCCTTGCAACATCCCTCTTCGATCCTTGTGGATGAGTGTGGGCTCTGTAGAAAAACCCGGCAAGTGTGCATGGTGTGGATGGCTCTGACCAGCTGCCGCCCCCTAGGGTAGCATGGGCAAGGCACAGGACACAGTCTGCAGCCTGGCCCCTATCACCAGCTGCCTAGGCTGGGACAAGCTATGTCACTTCTCCCTGCCTCAGTTTCCTCATTTGCACAGCAAGAATGATAACTGTGTTTACCTCTTAGGGTCACCATGTGGTTTAAAGAAGAAAATGTAGAGCAAGTGCTTAGGACAGTGCTGGACCTGTAGGAAAGACTCACAAATAGTCATTGCATCATTGATGAGAGCAGAAGTGTGCTTGTTACATATTCACCCAACAGCATAGGGTGGAGGAATGATGTACAGATGGACACACACTTGGAGGGCCTGCTAGTGTCTTACCTCCCCTGTACCTGGATGGCAACACAGAGGAGGAAGTCTCCACGTAACTTGTTTTTTGTTTCAGTGTGTCTGTCCCATGTCATTCAACAGCTCCACACTCATACTCGCCGAAAGTGTGAGCTTGGGTCCCCTGCAGCAGCATCTTCACTAATGGGCATTTTCAGCTGTGCTGAGGAATCTGGGCCTGCTCCTTCCTCCCTCGCCTTCCTCTACAGCCCATGTGGATTCGCCTGCCTGCTTAGGGACCGGTACCCGCACTGTGGCTCCTGGGGTGCCAGCTTCACTCCTTCAAGGCTTGGGATGTTGAAGAATGGAGAAAGGGACCCTTATGCCAGCCAGCCTGCCCCGTGTGGCCCAAAGGCCCTTGCCAGGACCAGGTGGAGGTCAAAGTGCAGGAAAAGAAGGACATCAATTTCGGAAGAACCCGTCATGGGAATGGCAGGATGGCTCCAGGATTAGCGTGCCCTCCTGCAGCTCCCCTGGGGCCTCACCACAGCAGCTCTTGACGGCAGTCACTCGGCTCTCACATCCAGCCTTGGCCACATAGAAGCAGGCCTCGCTTCTCCCAGCTTTGCTTCTCTGCCATGCAGGACTCCTTTCCTGTCCCAGGGAGCTCTACTTTCTAAGCAGTTCCGTGGCCAACAGCTGGAGTTTTATTTTAGGGACGAGCTGGCAGCCCAGCATTTGTACTGAATGTTCCGAGTCTGCCTGGCCCGCGCCTGGTGCACCAGTGGGAACCCCACAGGGCTGGGCGTGGGGGAGTGGATTGCTTCTGAGGTTTGCTGACATTCTATTTGGCTGCCTGAAATGCTTTCTCTTCATTCAAAGAGCAGCTGCTGGTCTCCGCCCCTCCGTCTTTCCTTCCTCCTCCTGGTGGCTTCCCTGTTCCTGCTATCCTGGCTCTCCTGGCTTTTTTGATCCCCATCCTGGCTCTGGGGGAAGGAGGATGGGTCTGGAGCACCTGTGAGGCCCACGCCTGGGCCCCCTACAACAGAGGATGCAGCCCCCCAACCCCAAGAGCCCCAGATCCGAGGCCCAGAGCAGAAGCTGGGGTAGGTGAAGTGAATGCTCAGTCTGGGTGTTATCTGGGGAGGCGCTTGGGTCTCTGGGACACTCTGGTAAAATGTGCTCCACTGGAAGTTCATCATAACCAAGGGCCCATTGGTGGGCTTTTGCCTCTGGTGGCCCCAGGGCTCCTGCCTTCTGGTTACTGCCATCTGTTGGGGATGAGGGATGTCAGACTTCCCCTTCTCCGGGCATTGGCAAGAGTGGAGGCAGTTGGAAAAACATATCTATCAGGCAGTCCCATCCCTGCACGGAGGATTAGGGATCGTGCCTCAGCCCCAGAGCCCTGCCCAGTGGGGACCACATCACAGACAGACACGTTCCTGGGTGGCTCTGTGCAGTCACTGCCACCACGGGCTCCTGGGAGGCACCAAAGGCCCATCGTGAGCCCCTGAAATGACAGCACCTACCACAGTCAGCTGCCTTCATGGAAGGCACTGAATCTGCTCTCCTGGTGTGATGGAATCCCCCTTCTGTCTTTCCTGTTCATCATCCCCAGGCCCCATGCCCTCTGTGTGAGGCCATGGCAGGATATGTTGTGGGCAGCTGGATTTCCGGCCCTCTCTGGTTGCCTTTGACCAGCAGGAAAGGGATTCGGAGGCAGATGCAGCGAGCCCTTCCCAACTCAGACTGAGGAGGAAGTTTCTGCAGGGCAGGAAGGAGAAGCAATGATAGCCACTATCTAGACCCTCCCCCGTGACTCCATCCCCAAGGTGCTCCGGACAGGCCTGAGATTCCCCTTTTGGGTCCTAGCCACACTACTCCTGGTGTGAACCGGGCAGGCAGCCCAGCCCTCTCCAGCCTCGGCTCCTGGTGGCAGGAGGTGTCTTCCAGGCCTTAGCAGGAAGAGTCCCCGGGTTATGGCCCTGTCCTTGTGCCAGGACCTAGGATGGGGGTACACTCTGCTCTGGCCCCCCAGGAAGTGAGTTCCAAAGGACTCGGGCCTTCGCAGGAGAACTTGGTGGCTGTGCCTTTGACCTGGCATTGCAGGAACATAAACCCTGGATCAACTTGTGCAAAAAAGCCAGACCCACCGTCCCCACCTCTCGAGCTGCACCGCATGCTCTGGTGGTGAGAGCCTGTTTCATAGCCCTGCATAGCAGGGGGCTGCTCCGGGCAGAGCTGCAGAGATACTATGCGTCCCTTTGGAGTGGAAGAGCCTGCGGCCAGGTCAGTGAGGAGCACAGAGCGGGAGCATGAGGCTGGGCTGGAGAGGAGCTGTTTGTCCCGCCTCCCTGGCTGGAGGAGGGCACAGTCCACAGGCTATTTTAGGGAGCAAGTACTGGCCAGCCAGAATGTGTCTGAGCCTTCCCCCAAGACAGAAGCACCGTCAGAGGGGACCATCTTAGTCTTGGGGGAGCCAGGTGGAATTGCATCTAGAATAGACTGTGAACAGGGGCGCCTGTCGATTTACATTTATCAGGACTCTGTTCTTTTCCCTCCCAGACTTGCCCTGCAAATCTTGTTATGGGATGGCAATCAGAGAGTAGAGGGCTTATCTTGATTTTCATGATCTTAGTGTTAATGATAGTTACCCGGGTTGGAGGTTTTTAGCCCCTTTCTTGGCCCTATACCCAACGGCCCTGTCCATGATATTTTTCAAAGTCCAGTGAAGCAGTGGAGGGAGGAGTGAGGGGGAGGAGAAGAGAAAGATGGGACTCTGTTGGCAGAAGCCCTGCTTGTCTTCCAGGACCCTGTGCAAGCTTCTGCGGAGTTCTTGCGGCTGAGAGCTGAGTCCTCTGCCTGGGGCAGGGGTGGGTGGGTTCTTGGCCATCACACTCTTGGAATCCTGAATCTTAATGTTCCACAGTCGCAGACCAGCCAGATCCAGGACCTCAGAGCTGCTTGTGGGGCCGTGGAGAGTCAGGCTTGCTTCCAGTCGGCACGGGGCCTGCTGTCCTTTTGCAGCTTCTGCCCTGCCAATTTTTAAGTCTCTAAACCTCTCATGGTGAATTTTTTCTCCTCCTTTAGTGGCACCCAGAAGGGCACCCAGCAATATGCCTCTGGCGTTTGAACCGGCTGGATGTGGGATGGAGGGCGTTTAGTGGGTCCTGCGGGGAGCTCAGGCCAGGCCAGGGTTTATCGTTGTTATTGATGACACAGATAACAGCCTTGCCCTGAAGGCTTTCACAGAGTTTATCTCCTTTCTTGTTATACCGATAGGGCCAGGATGTCCACCCCCTGCTCAGTGAGGGCTAACATTGAGTATCCAGTGAGAGTGCTGTATTGAATCATATCTCAGCCAGGCAGTATGGCTCATGCTTGTAATTCCAGCATTTTGGGAAGCCGAGGCGGGAGGCTCACGTGAGCTAAGTTTAAGACCAGCCTGGACCACACAGTGGGACCTTGTCTCTACAAACAAAAAACAAAAGCAAACAAACAAACACAAAAAAATTAGCCAGGCACAGTGACGCATGCCTGTAGTTCTACCTACTCAGGAGGCTGTGGTGGGAGAATCATTTGAGCCCCAGGAGGTCAAGACTGCAGTCAGCCATGATTGTGCTACCTCACTCCAGCCTAGATGGTAGAGTAAGACTCTGTCTCCAAACAAAAAAACGAAGCAAACAAAAATCTCCCCCTTGTTGGAGACCTCTCAGAGTGCTGGGGAAGGGGCTCCAGAGTCCATGGCCTCTGTTCTCCTCTCCCTTCCCTCGCTTCCTGGCTGTGTGAGTTTAGCTGAATAAAATTATCTCAGGCTTAGTTTTAGAAGCCAAGAATTGCATGCTAAGCCCTGAAAAGGGTCAATTACTAAATGATTAGGTCCACTAGAGTAAAAAAAAAATTATTCTCTGCTGAGAAAGTATTTTATATTTCTACTTCAAACTTTGCTCTGTTCTAGTTAAATGTGTTAGAAAGGAACATTTGTGCTTGTTAAAGAAAATTGTCAGAAGAGAACGAGGTGGTTTAAATGGAAGGATGTCCTTGGATTTGGAGTTCCAATGAAAGAACATAAGCGCTGGATGCGAACTTTGAGTTGCAAGCACAGCTCTGGGCAGAAAGGACTTTGGTGCTAAGTGCAGGTGGAAAAGGGACTTCTATTTCCTCACTGGGGTGACTAGACTATTGTATAGTCAATACTCTCTTCCTCATGGGCACCATGTTCCAGCCTCTGCTGCAGGCCACTGTGGCCCTGGGATGGCGTTCTCCATGGGGGATGTGGGCGGATGTGGCTGCTTTTTAAATTCTCTGTGTCTTTCTTCAGGTTCTCGCCTCTCATTTGCTGGATAGACAAAGAGGGCTTGGGGACCTCCGAGGCCCTCATGGTGACAGGGCCACTAAGGAGGGAAAGCCTGAGTCCCTGAAGATTTGTGTGGAGTGCTCTTTCCCCCAACCTATGGTAGACTAGGACAAAGGAATAAACAAACTTACAGCTGATTAGGTCACTGAGCATTAAGAGTTGTTTTCATAGGTGTTAACTCATCTTGGCTAATATTCCTACAAACACATTGAGGACAGGGACACTTATTACTGTTCCTTGTTTGCAGAGTCTAGCTGGTAATAGGCACAAGGATGTTTACAGAATGAATGAGTGAGAGATACATGTATCTTTACTTGGGGCAGCATGGTGCTCTGCTTTTCTTTCCTTTTGTTTTCACAAGATGATGGAAGAAGAAAGTGCTGAGATCAGACACTGCTACGGTCTGATGGTGTCCCCCAAAAAATTCATGTGATGAAATCCTAACCCCCAAAGTGATGGTGTTAGGAGGTAGGGCATTTCGGAGGTGATGAAGTCATGAGGGTGAAGCCCTCATGCATGGGATTAGTGTCCTTGTGGAAGAGGCCCTAGGGCGCTGCCTTACCTCCTCTACCACGTGACAACACAGTGAGAAGTCATGGTCTATGAGGAAGGGGCCCTCACCAGTCACCCAATCTATCAGTGCCTTGCTGTGGGACTTCCTAGCCTCCAGAACTGAGAGAAATAAGTTTCTGTCATTTATGAACCACCTAGTCTATGGTATTTTGTAATGGCAGCTGAAATGGACTAAAACAACACTCTACATAGAAAAATGGGGACTTCCTAGCTCTTAGCATCTTCTTACTCCTTTACAGGAGAATAAAGTCATCAAGAGTTATTGATGCCAGCACTGCCCTGGAGGGATGAAGGGAAAGGGACTTGTTTTTCCTGTACTTACCTTTCTTTAAACCTGTCCTGTAGCTGCATCAGATGGTCAAAGTGGCATCACCTTAACAGTTATGCTTAATTCTTTTCATAAATAATCATATTTAGTAGAAAAAGAATAACTGAGTCAAAGAGTTTTATATAATGATGTCCTTTAGTTGACTGTGTTCTTGGAAACTCCGATTGTTCAGAACTGCAGACAAAAATCAGATCACACCAGGAAAGAGCCTAGGTCAAAATGAATTTCCACATTAGTGTTAAATTTGCAAACTTGAAGTGAACACAAGCATAGTGTATTTTTAGTCTGTTCTCCCGCTGCTGATAAAGACATACCCAAGACCAGGTAGTTTATAAAGGAAAGTGGTTTAATTGACTTACAGTTCCACATGGCTGGGGAGGCTTCACAATTATGGTGGAAGGTGAAGGAGGAGCAACGTCACGTCTTGCATGGCAGTGGGCAAGACAGCATGTGCAGGGGAACTCCCCTTAAGAAAACCATCAGATCTAATGAGGCTTATTCACTATCACAAGAACAGCATGGGAAACACCCGTCTCCATGATTCAATTACCTCCCATGATTCAATGTCCCTCTCATGACACTTGGGAATTATGAGAGTTACAGTTCAAGATGAGATTTGTGGGGGGACATAGTCAAACCATATCACATGTCATTGAATATTTTGTATATTTCCAAAAGGGTACTAAATTGTCCCTCCCCCATGCATAAAAATGCAACTCCAGGCACGTTCACCTCCAGGCTGTATGAACCTGCTCAGAATCAGACAGCCCATGAACATCCTCCATGTTCAACTCCACAGATGTCACAGTTGACTTTCATCGACAGCCGACAACCACTATGCTTTATTGAAAAAATCTAGGAGGAGAAACATGCAGAATGCCATATGGTACACAAGGACTAGAATATGCTTTTAGAGGCTGGGGTGTTTGATATTAGAACATATCAAGTAGATTGTGGACTCCTTAAATGACTTTATTATGGATCTTCATGTCAAAGGGGGAGTTTTAAATGGAGATGTTGATAGGCTCAATTATTTCCATGTGTTATTACATTTTCCTTCATTGTAGACCTGGCTATGTGCTGTGGTCTGCATATTTGTACCTGCCTAACCTTAGATGGATTTTACTAGATTTAGTGGCTACAAACACTCAATTTTCATGAGTAGATTAGGGGGCTCTTTGAAAAATGGGGCTAAAATCCTCTAAAGATGGAATCCAGACGCATGCGTGTGTATTTATTTTGAGCTACCAGAACAATCTTGGGCGTGTCTTTCTATCTGTTCTGTGTACAGGCTTTGACTTAAAGTTTTTGTTGCACAGATACCATGCCATGGATGTTGAGTCTGCAAAGGACACAGCGGGAGCCCAGCTGTAGCAAGCTGCATTTTCATTCTGAATGTCTAGGAGATTAGAATTTAGTGTAGCTCACAAGAGTTAAGGTTTTCTTCCAAATCCTCTGACATGTTGTGGACTGCGGATTCCAAGTTTATGATTACATTTATTAGCGCCTTCTGCATTTGTGGGGCTGATTTGCCTGTGGGAGAATGCTTTGCCCTTTCTGGTGGATAGACTTGTTTTTCTGAAGCTTTGGGAGGCAGGGGTAGCGATGATGTTGGAGAGGTGGCCTCGTCCCAACATTTCCTCCTCCCTGCCTCCTCCCAAAATGTGGGAGTCATAAAACCTGAGTTAAACTGAGCAAAAATGCAAAACCTCCCTGCTTGAGGCAAGATGCCTCAGAGCAGAGGTCCTGAGACGTCATCGGGGTGGGCACCCACATGGACTGATTTCAGGGATACATGTGGTGGATCATGGCTTTAAAATGTAGGCCGAATTCTGTGATCCTCCTCCAGTTGAGAGATGGGGTCCCCTACTCCAAACCCTTCACAGTTGGTAACTCCCTGACTCCACAGCAGCCGAGCACAGGGAGGGTGGGCTGAGGCCCAGCTTGGTGGCTCTGACCCGGGATCATCTCCTTTGTTAAAGCCCCATCCTGCTGGGAGGACCAGGCTTCTCTCTGTCATTAAGGGTATAAAGGTCAGGTGGGCAGTTCTCAGATAAGAGAATGAAGAAACAGGAAGTCAGGAGGAGAGGAGACCCAGGAAAGGGCTGCCCACCCGAGACCCAGCCAAACGTCCCCACCTAGGCCTCCTTCTGCCTGTGCTTGGAGACAACACGGCCAGGCAGAGCCATATGAGCCACATGAGCCACAGCATTTTCTGTTCTCGAATGGCTCAGCTTTGGGGAAGCTCAGCCGCCTCTTGTGTAAGGAGGTATTCTGGCAAATACCTTTTTCTTGGGACGTGTGACTGCATTTGCGATGCCAGCCCAGGGCGACTGCTGCTGCTGCAGGCTGTGAAACTTGGGAGTGGCTGCAGGGGCGGGGCTTTGGAGTTTCCTCTAAGAAAGAGGAAGGTGCCAAGTTCAGGGCTCTGGGTGGCCTCCAGCTCAGTGTCTGCTTTCATGGGCTATGGTAAGACGTAGAGCATGGCTTTCTGTTTGGAAGAAGGGAGCAAACTCTCCCCACACATGAGAGAAACCAAGAGGCTCAATTCCAGTCACAGGGAAGTGACCGGTCATATCTCTGAGCCTGAGAAGATGTCCAGTTGGGGACACACCAAGGCAGAGCTTGGGTGTGAGGTCAGAGCAGGATGGACCGCGCTGTGTGAATACAGGGTTGGGAACTGAACTCTCGCTGGGTGAGGCTTCCTAATAGAAGCACTTGGGAGCCCCCACTTTCCGTCACGGGACCGTCCTTGTCTGTGCTGTGGATTGTGGATTCCGAGTTTGTGGGTCCCTCACACTGCACCTTTGTGAGTGCAGTCACTGGTGTGAAACTCTGTCTGGGTGGGAGTGGGGAGGGTCGGTTTTGGGAGAGTCAGCACTGGGGACTACCTTCTTTGCTGTGTGGGACCCTGTGCCCAGAGCATCTCCTTGAAGCAATCTTTTAACAAAGTTCTTTGTATGGTGAGCTAATCACTCCTTCCAAAATGAGTCTGGCCGGATGTTTCCCTTCTCTGTCTAGGAACGGAGCACATGTTCCTGCTGCACTACCCACATGTTACCAAAAAAATCAAAGAAAGGTGGAGCTGAGTTAATGACACTGACACCCATGTGCTTAGGGCAAAGATACGGATGCCTGTCCCTGTCTTTGAAGTAGGTACAAAGTACTATGGACTGATGAGTGGGTGGACAGATTTGAGAGAAAGCAGGTATGGCAAAATGTTCATGGTGCATGCAGGCCATGGGGCTCAGGATGCAATTCTTTCCACTTTTCTAGATATTAGAAATATTTACCGTGAAACACTGGGTGATCTCAGAGCTGTGAGGCCCCTTAGGATCACCCACTCATGTCTCCATTCTGCACTGACCGCACTGTCAGAGCACGGCACTGGGGGATGGGACCCCTGACCTTCGGATGGCGCATGGTGCATATTCGTGGGAAGGATACTCTGTGGTGGAGGATGGGCCACCTCCTGCAGGGCAGCCAGCAGCCCCCAGGCACTGGCTCCCAGGAGCAGCCTTTAGTCACAGAGACAGGGACAGATAGGGCAGGTGGGGTGGTTCCATCCCAGATCAACAAGAACTAGTCTAGGCCTGGAAGGCCCAGA
Source organism: Cacajao melanocephalus (assembly GCA_963573385.1). Lineage (NCBI taxonomy): Eukaryota > Metazoa > Chordata > Mammalia > Primates > Pitheciidae > Cacajao > Cacajao melanocephalus. The sequence continues at coordinate 83,033 of CAUYLG010038518.1, forward strand.
GAGGGCAGCCTGCCCCAGGGAGGGTACACAGCATGGGAGTGGCCTCAGCAACCTAGAGCCTGGGAGCCGAAGTCCCTGGCTGGGCTTTTTGTTCAGTCTCTTGCTTTTTATAAAGCCAAATGGTGCTCGAGCCAGTCATTTAGGGATTTGTAGCAATTCTCTGCTCTGGGTACCACTGAGTGTACTGAAAATAACCATGGTTGTGCTTTCTCTCAAGTTCGTGGAACTATGGGGGAGGCGAGGCGGCGTGTGTTTGGAGTTGTTTTTCAGGAGTCGTGACAGGTCTTGCTGACTCACACACAACAGAGCAGTATCTGATAGGGCTGCCAGGTTTATGGATGCAGCCTGTGACCTTGGAATGATGTTTTTAAGTGTAAAGTTACTGAGCTAAGTAGTATGAAACCTCAGGCTCTACCTGTTCCCAGCTGGAACTCACGATTAAAGTCAGCAGACCAGATTTACCATTGGTGGTTAAGTCACTGTCAGTGCCACACACAGTCACTCCAGTGGGGGAATGGGGGACACACTGTGACTGCTCCATTGGCCGAGGGGACCTGAACTCCTTATTTCCAGAACCCCAGCCACCCCTCCACCACAGTAAGACCCAGCCCCAACTCACAGGATATTCAGCTACTTTCCACTGAGAGAAATTTTTTTCTTTAGGGAGCTTTCTTGCCTCATTTTGGATCAAGCTTTTATTTTAAATTAGCGGTGAGCTCTAAGCACCGTGGAGATCAATGCGGGAAGCTTCCCCCTTTCTTCTTGATATTTTACATGTGCACAAAGCAATGAAAGGTGACTGGCTCAGAATGACTCCACAGCTGTGGCAGTGATTTTGCTGTGGCTGAGGATGACCCTGGGCACACCTGTTTCCCAAGTTACTGCCTCAGTTTACCTGAAGTGATTTTAATTTCTCTCTGGGTTTACTCATTTAGAAGAATTAAGGAAAGGTTTGCTGCAATTTCTAGTTAAAATGGGCAGATTGATCGTGTGTGTTTTTCTGCATTCCCCCTGAATCATCACAAAATTTTAGTAAATGAATAGGAAAAGATAGAAATCCAAAGGGATGTGGTTACCAGCAGATCAGACATATCAACACAATTTCGAAAAATGGAAAGTGCATGGCTTAGCTTAGTTAATACCTGTGTGTTTTGTTAATACATAGATATTAACTAAAACCTATGTACCAGCAAGTCTGTGTGTGTGTGGGGGGGGGGGGTGGGTGGGGGGGGTAATGGCATAACAAAGAAGAACATTTATGATTGTTCCAGTTACTGTTGGTGCACAACAAACTAACCCAAACGAGAGTACATAAAGATCATTTTATCATCCTCACAGATAAGGTGGGTCAGAAATTCAGTCATGGCAAAGCAGGGAGACGTTATGTCTGATCCACTGTATCAGGAGCCCCCGCTGGGAAGACTCGAAGGCTAGACTCAGCTGTCAACAGAGCACCTCTATGTAGCCTCTTCATGTGTCAGGGGCTTCCTCACAGCATGGTGGTTGAGTGCACAGAGGGAACATTCCAAGTCTTTAGGTGACAACTGCTGTAGACATCACATTGACCTTCTTTTAACCATAATCTGTTGTTTGAAGCCATCATAAGCCTGCCGGATTGAAGGGTCCATACATCCCTACCTTTCAACAGGAAAGCATCAGAGAACTGTGAAACCACATTTTACAACTGCAGCAATGGTCACGCAGAACCCTAGGAGACTTGCAATCAGAAGCACCAAAGGCCAGGGTGTGGCACAGCCACCCTGCAGAAGGCAGGAGAGGCTCTGAACTTGGAGATTCCAGTTAAAGTTGAAGACACAGAACCCAGATGGAGAGTAGGTGAATTAAGTGAAAACCTGCTTTCTGAATAGTCAGACCCCTCCACTCAGCCCTCATTCTCCACTCAGTTTTGGGAATGTTGCCACCAGGATCATGCCCATCGGCTGGAAGGTCAATTCTTCTTTGGTGAAATGAGAAACCAAAGAAAAGAGACCTATTAATTGACATAAAACCACCAGGTTCCCACCTGATAAACCTTCAGTGAGGTGACCCTATGACAGTCTCCATTCACCCACACTGAGCTTCCAGTTAGCCAAATGGGGCCTTAATTAGTGAAAGAGAAGGCCCTAGACACCTGAGCATCTGGGGAAAGCCTCTGTTGGGAAGACATAAACACACAAATGAAACAGCAACAAACAGAAAAAAAGAACTCAGAGAAAGAAGTACAATGCATCAGAAAACAAAGACAAGGCAAAGAAAATATAAAAAACAAAGAAATAGCCAATAGTGAGACATTAAAAAGAGAACTTTTAGGGTATGTAAAAGAACTCTTAGAAAGGAAAAATATGTGACAGAAGTAAAAAAACTCAATAGGAGTTTGGGAAATGGTGTTGAGGAAATCTTCCAGAAAATAGAACAGAAAAACAAAGAGATATACAAGAAGAAAATTCAAGATTAATCAAGAAGATACATCTGAAAAAAGAAGAGTTCCAGAAATAGAAAACAGAAAGAGAGGAAATTATCACAGACATTTACCAAAATGGAAGGAGGGGAATTTTTATGTTGGAAGAACCATCAAGTGCTTAGCACAATGGTGGACGAAAAAACCAAACCCACATCAATGCATATCATCATGAAACTCAGGACACCAGGGATAAAGAGAAGATATCAAAGGCATGTTGAGGGTGCTGGAAGAGGCAGGGGGAGAGAGAGAGAGAAAGAGAGAGAGAGAGAGAGAGAGAGAATGAGAATAGGTCCTATGCAAAGGATTTAAAATGAACTTGACCTTGACTCCTGCGCAGCAGCCATGGGAAGCAACAGTAGAAGGATGCCTTCCACACCCTGAGGAGAAATGATTTGTATCCTAGAATTTCACACTCAGCCAAACTTTTAGTAAGATGCAAAGCTCAGTGGGTAAATTTGCTGCTGGAAAGCTTGACTGCCTATGAAAGTGTCCACATTTTCCTTGGTTTAGGTTAATACAGAATCTTTCAGAAGATTCTGAAAGATCTGCAGTGTCATCTGGTGCAGTGTTTATCCCAAGTTTACAGGGACATTCCTGACATACTTTTCCCTTCAAGTGGCTTCTATGTGTGTTTTCCTTATGGTCAGACTTCTTGAAAACATAGTATGTATCGGTGCTTCTAACTTTTTTTTGACCTATGGATCACTCTTAAGAATTGATAAAAGTAGGCCGGGCGTGGTGGCTCACGCTTGTAATCCAAGCACTTTGGAGGCCAAGGCGGGCAGATCACCTGAGGTTGGGAGTTCAAGACCAGCCTGACCAACATGGTGAAACCCTGTCTTAAAAAAAAAAAAAAGAAAAGAAAGAAAGAATTGATAAAAGTGACAAAACATCTTCTAGAAAAGAAAAATGCATGTATGCATACATACGGTGAGATTTTGGAGTTAACCTTGAAGGTCCACAGGTACCTGAGGCCACTTGCTATTTCTCTTCTCACATCCATTTTTTACATGCACTATCTTATTCCATTTTATCAACTACCTTTTTCTTCTTTTGTATCACAAAAGTAATATATTGCAGGAAAATATAATCAAAGAGAAAGTCCCAATTTATACCTGTCTTACTAGATCATTCTTTCTCAGGTGTTCTAATTTATCCTCCAAGGTATTTTTAAATTATGTGTGTGTATCTGTGGGTGTGTGTGTGTGGGTGGGGTGTTCATGTAAATATACAAAATAACTGCATATAAACAATCTTATAGTCATATAGTGTGTTTTAAATAAAACTCATATTTTAGACTGTGCCCAGTGGCTCATGCCTGTAATCCCAACAGTTTGGGAGGCTGAGGCAGACAGATCACGAGGTCAAGAGATTGAGACCATCCTGGCCAACATAGTGAAACCCTGTCTCTATGAAAAATACAAAAATTATCTGGGCATGGTGGTGCGTGCCTGTAATCCCAGCTACTCGGGAGGCTAAGGCAGGAGAATCACTCGAACCTGGGAGGTGGAGGTTGCAGTGAGCCAAGATGGTGCCACTGCACTCCAGCCCAGGCAGCAGAATGAGACTCCATCTCAAAAATAAATAAATAAATAAATAAATAAATAAATAAATTTTAAAAACCCATGTTTTGAATAATATAAATGTCCTGCTACAGGTTGGGTATCCCTTATCTGAAATGCTTGGGACCAGAAGTGGTTCAGATTTTGAATTCTTTTGGATTTTGGAATATTAACATTATACTCACTGGTTGAGCATTCCTCATCTGAAAATCCAAAATCCAAAATTCTCCAATGAACATTTCCTTTGAGTATCATGTCGGCACTCAAAAAGTTTTGGATTTTGGAGCACTTTGGATTTTCAGATTTAGGATGCTCAATCAGTATTTGGTTTCTCATGTGATAAATTGTGGATGTCCTCCATGTTAACACATAGAGATTTTTTTCACGGATTTTGTCAGTTCCATCATATGCCTTAGAATGAGTCCTCTTTTGTTAACTTCATGCCTTTTTGGTGGCTATTTAAGTTGTTTGAACTTCTTATTGCTTATACAAACAGTGCTGCAATAAGATATATATAAATATATAGAGCAATCAGTAGAAATATATAGCTATATATTTGTATCACTAGCAATATGTTTGTAGAATAGATTCTTAGAATTGCTAAGTATGTATTTTAACTTTTCTATAGTTGTTGCCAAGCTATTCTCTAACAAGACTGTACTAATTTATACTTCCAGCAATAGAGTATTGGAATACCTGTTTTCTCACGCCTTCTCCAAATGCTGGATGTTAGTAATATTTTGAAAATATTAAGGATGGGTCAAAACTAGTACAGTAGTTCAAAGTTGCATTCAATTTAATCCTCATACATTTAATCCAACTTAATTCAACCCAAATTAATGCTAACTCTTACAGTAGACAGGCTCCACCATCGAAGGAATAACACGATCAGGTTGTTTTCTTACTTACTCTGTCTTCTCTTTCCTAAAGCCCTGCCCTTGGACTTCGGGCAGCTGCAGCTGGGAAGGGAGGGGCACAGGAGCCAATGTGCTTCGGCTGCAGCTGATGCCCTGTTCCCTTGGCCAGACCGGTGGGTCTGTCTGTCACCTGTCAGGGAGGTTGGGAAACGCTTGCTGTCACCAAAGTTTGCTTTTGTTTTGCAAAGTTTTGCAAAGTTTGGCAATATTTGACAAAGTTTTGCTTTGCCAGTGTTTTTATTGATTTGTCTTTTTTTTTTAACTAATTTTTAAAGGCTTTTGATGTATTATGGACCATAACCCTTAGATTTGTCATGAAGAACTTAAATATTTCCTCCCAGTTTACTGTTTGTTTTAAAACTCTGTGTTCTCTTTCACCCTCCACACGATTCGGTTTAATGTGCTTCTGGGTAGCAATATTCTGACAGCTTCTGGATTTTCATGTTTTACTTAGGGCAGTTGTCCTGTGCCAAGTTTGTGACATCTTCTTCCATGTTTCTATTAAGTTGATAGTTTTTTGTTTGTTTGTTTTTTTATTTTTTGAGATGGAATCTTGCTCTGTTGCCGAGGCTGGAGTGCAGTGGTGTGATCTTGGTTCACCGCAACCTCTGTCAGAAGGGTCAAGTGATTCTTCTGCCTCAGCCTCCCGAGTAGCTGGGATTACAGGCATGCACCACCATGCCTGGGTAATTTTTGTATTTTTAGTGGAGACGGGGTTTCACCATGTTGGTCAGGCTGGTAAGTTAACAGTTTTTAAAGCATATTGATATATTTAACCCAACTGGCATCTGCTTTCATGTACATTGTGAGGGTGTGGGGTTTTCGAGGTGGCTCTTCACCCTGCTGAATCCCTTGTCATTAGGACACTGCTGGCCTTGATGGAGCCACATCCCAGGGCCATGTTTCCTGTTCCCATTGCCTCGCCTCGCGTGGCCACTGGCTGCGATGCCCACTCCTTTATCACAGCTCCTTCCCGGGCTTCAGCAGAGGCCCCTGACCCTAATTTCCAACCTTCTGCTGCAATTGCTCCTTCCAGAATCCTCCCTGGTCCCCTCCTGCCACATTACCCTTCTTCCAGCCTAGCAGGTGAGCCCTCTCCAGGAGCCCCAGAGCCGGCTCAATGCCTCTGTCTCCTGACCGCCACTGTGGTCTGTGTTCCACTGGCTAGCCCCCTGCCGGTGCCTGCAGACCTTCCCTCTCTGGACACCTGCCTCTTTCTCGTCCCCTCACTGACAGACCCCAGGCACTTCTGCTTCTCCTCTACTCCCATCGTGACAGGTCCCCTCCACTCTGGCCATATGGGTGACCCAGCGGATTCCTCCTCCCAGCCTAGGCCTTGTTGCCAGTGACCTTCCAGCTTCCTCCTACCCAAGGACTCTTGTTCCAGACTGTGGAGCTGCCCGCGCTTCCCGCAGCCTGACACCTCATAGCGCCATGGCTTTGCAGGGGCCGTTTCTTCTGTGTAGAAATCTTCCTCCAGCTCCCGGTCTGGCAAATGCCTGTTTCCTTGACAGCCCAGTTTAATCCACACCCTCTGCAGCATCCCCTGACCTGCCAAGTGACTGGACCTTCCTCCCTGCTGCCTCACAATCTGGCAGAGCCTGCATATGCCGAGCTTGGTCTGAGACTCTGGCGTGCCAGCTCACTGTTGATTGTCAATGAAACCTTGAGCTCCTGGAAGCCAGAGCCCCAATCCTCCTGCCCTCGGCCTCAGGTGGCAGGGCCTTGATAAGAATAAACTTGTGAAACAGACGGTCTTGGAAGGCGAGGAGGACAGGGGCTGTCCTTGTATAGGTCAAGCGGGACTTGGCAGCATGAGTAAGCAGCCAGCCACCCCAGGCGCTGCTGCGGGAACGCAGGCCTGCGCTGCCCTGTGTGTCCTTTCAGCTGCAGAGCAGCAACCAGGAGGGTCCACGGCTGGAAGCCTGCCCAACTTGCTGGAAACTTGTTTTTTAAAGCATGCATTTTGTTCTTCAAATTCCAAAGCCTCACCCAGCCCTGCAAAAATGATGGCTCCTAGAACTACCCTGCTGTGCACAAGGCCCCTGGCACCCCTCAGAGGCAGTGATAGCTGTGAAGACATATTGGGACTGGGATCTCCTGCAGGGTCAGGCAGGCCCTGCCCGTGTGAGCACACACACCACTGGATGCTTTCCCTAGGTCCCTGGAGTGAAAGTGATGCTGCCCCTCCACTGCCTTCAGCAAGAAGTTTCGATTTCCAGACCCTGAGAGCGTGGAGTCGCCCAGAGTGCTGGCTGCTGGGTGGAAGCACACACTCTGACCTGGTCAGAGCTCAGGTCCCGTCACAGGCTGGGTCACCTTGGCCTTTTGTCTTCTCAGCATGGAGTGACTGAGGAGGCCCAGCTGCTTTTCAGCCTCAGAGGCTGGCTAGCGGTGGGGTGCAGGCCCCGCCTCTGAAGAGGAGAGCTTAGCTGTCACTTCTCTGTCAGTCCATCTGCATGACAGGCAGTCCTCTCCCCACCGGACTTCCTAGAAACCTGGGTTAGCAAAGCATCAACGTGTAAGTTGCCACCACTTCCTTCCTCTTGGGCAGCCACCATGAACTTGCCACAGCCTGTCTGAACACAGTGTCAGAATCCTTCCCAACACCTGAGGAGAACCACCTGTGCAGTGAGCACTGCAGACCGTGCGTGCTGCCGGGGCAGTGATGAGACACCTCCGAAGGCGCCCGTCTGTAGCTTGAGGGATGACACCGACCGTGTCCACAGTGACCATGACAGATGGCGGCACCAGGGTCAGGGGCTCCGTCGGGGCTTCTAGTTCAGCTCTTGTTTGTAGCATGACATGGTTTGGATCCGTCTCTCCACCCAAATCTCATGTCTCATTGTAATCCCCAGTGTTGAAGGTGGGACCTGGTAGGAGGCGATTAGATCACCGGGGAGGACTTCCTTCTGGTGCTATTCTTATGATAGTGCGTGCTGGCAAGATCTAGTTGATTAAAACTGTGTACCACCTGCCCCCACCCTTTCTTCCTCCTGCTCGCTCCGCTCCTTGCCTTCTGTCTTGACTGAAAGCTTCCAGAGGCCTCCTCACGCTTCCTGTGCAGCCTGTGGAACCATGAACAAATTCAACCTTTTCTCTATCAATTATCCAGTCTCAGGTGTTTCTTTATAGCAGTGTGAGAACAAACTAATTCAGAGGATGAGAACACAGAAGCACAGAGAAGGTGAGTGATGCCCCATCCGTGTCCAGCACAGCATTCCAAGGCACGCCCTGCGGGCCCCTGGGCCCTGAGGAATGGTGGGGAGTGCATGCGCTGCTTGAGGACAGCACATTCTGGGGCTCCGTTTTAGGGATTATGTATGCGATTGATGCTATAGGTTCTAACAAGCACGGCTGTGAGGAGCTGGTTTTGCTCACAGCACATGGCGCACTATGAGTGTGGTCGTGCACGTTCTCCACGTGGTCCTCCAGCCCCTGGGAAAAGCCCACACTGGTGATGCTGTGCCTGCTTCCACTTGAAAACACTGAGGCTGGCTCAGGTGTCCACAGTTGGTGATGCAAGCAGGAGCAGGGCCAGTTCTCTTTATTTCCGTTAGGACCAGTGTGGTAGAGTATCAGTCACTGGCTCCATTGCCCTTGGGGCCGATGATGCGTTTCTGCTGTCAGAATCTCACACTCTTGGGATCAAGCTGAGCGAGAGTTTGGTTCCAATATTGAAGACGTGCAGTTCCTATAATGAAGACAGAGGATCTCCTCGAGTGGAAAGCAGTTTTCCGTCACCAGAATCCCAGAAACAGTAGCTGGGATCTATTAAAGCCTCAGTAGGTATTCATTGAAAATAAAAACAAACAAACAATTAAATGCCCGTCTTTGCTAAAAATGCCTCTTTGCCCAAGCACGTTAGCCTGAGCATGAGTCCTGCATGTATTGAGGTATATGTGAAAATGCATTTGCACATCAACATGTTCCTATTGTAAAAACCAGGTAGTGTTGCTTTGACAAGGTTGGACGCAGCAGAGAGCCTGCGCCCGTGCCGAGTCACTGCTGTAACAGCTTAGTGCTGCTGGAGACATGGAGAGCTCACAGAGGGGACTGGACGTGAAACAGAGACTCAGGTCCTGGTGACGTTGCTTCACACACACGACCCCTCCTGCCATGTAGACACTGAGAACAACCATCATTTTATCGTTATCAGCTAATTGTGTGGGTCAGGGATTTGAACAGTCAGTCGGTCTCTGCCCCACAGAGCTGATGGAGGTTACTTGTGATACCACATCTGGCAGGTAGGTTTTTCTGGGAAGGCCAAGAGAGCTTCACTCCCATGCTGGGGCCTTTATGAGGGTGGCCAAGAGGCTGAGCTTTGCAGGGGCCGTCGACCAGAGCATCACGCATGTCTCCATTTTGATTATATTGGGGTCTGTGGACTTTCTTCCAGGGGGAGAAGGTTGCAAGGGAGGAGGAGAAAGCTGCCAGGCTTCTGCGAGCCTCCAATGTGCGTTTCTCCTGGTACATCCCCTGGGAAAGTCAATGGGGTTAGACCAGGTTCATGGGGCTGGGAACTGGCCTGTAATCTCACTTCTCATGGGAGCAGGAGCTCCCATGCCTGTAATCCCACTTCTCCATGGGAGCAGGAGCAGAGGCTTTGCAGCCACTCTTCATCTGTGCAGTGACGGGCCCTAAGATGAGTGCAGTGTGCATGGAGAAGGGAGAACCAGCCCTCCCCGCCGAGGAGGCTCTGCTGAGCCTGCGTGCTTGCTTCTCTGCCAGGCTCCTCTGCATTGTTGCTCCATGGCCTCTCTGCCAGCTCCGTGCCCCTAGAGGCTGGTGCTTAGCAACACATCTTCCTCTCCCTTACCCCTCACCCCGCCCCTCAGGCCATGCCTGCTGCACTGCCCATGTGGACACATCCCTTCCTGAGTCCCTCTTCCGTTAACCCTGTGCCTTTGTCCTCTGTTCTCAAAGTGGGCCTGACCCTGATGGCACATTCAAAAAGAATTAAATAGTTCATAATTTTACAATAAAAAAGATGACAAAAATTGTATGATCAATTAGTAATAAAATGCCACATGCTGAAAAGTAACTTGGAAGATTTTCCTTCTTTGGAATGCCTAAAAGGTTATCAAGGCCCTTTTGGAATTGACGACTATGCAGAAGTGTTTGCTCCATCTTACAAATTCCAGGCCCAGGAGAACCCCTGATCTCCAGCGGAAGCATCACACATCTGTCCTGCTGCCCAGGTAGCATGAGGCACTCAGCTCAGCTTGCCTTCTTGGTGCGTTGGGCACTCTCCATCCACCTTGAGAGGCGTGGCGCAGGGTGTGGCCGGCAGGCACGTTGGGCACTCTCCACCTTGAGAGGCGTGGCACAGGGTGTGGCCGGCAGGCACGTTGGGCACTCTCCACCTTGAGAGGCGTGGCACAGGGTGTGGCCGGCAGGCACGTTGGGCACTCTCCACCTTGAGAGGCGTGGCGCAGGGTGTGGCCGGCGGGCACGTTGGGCGCTCTCCATCCACCTTGAGAGGCGTGGCGCAGGGTGTGGCCGGCGGGCACGTTGGGTGCTCTCCATCCACCTTGAGAGGCGTGGCGCAGGGTGTGGGCGGCCGCAGGTGGTAGCTTCTGCATCAGATGCTCCACATGTGAGATGTGCTCCCACCCCTCTCAAGATGCCTGCCCTGTGCAGAAAGAGGTTCCACTAGGCAGCCTTGAGAAGAGGAGACTTCAGCATACTGTTGGTGGTTAATAAATGCCAGCTCCTCTCTGTGATCCTGTTGCTTCAGGAGGGTGGGTGAGAGGGTCCAGGCTCTGGGGGCTTGCACTCATATTTTCTTGAAGAAAAACACAGAATTCTGAGTCCCATGTTGGGTGTGGGTGGTGAGGGTGGCAAGGCTGAGTACACTCCGGGTTCAGGGAGGGCTTGAGGTGCCCAGGTTCCATCATGCACTGATGTCACAGAGGGCGGCACTGATGCTTCTGACTTGATCCTCATGGCAGCCTGCCAGCAGAGTCATGTGGCTCTAGCACCTCAAGTGTACAGTGAGGATATGGAGATGGGGGTGTTATGTCTTATGTGCAGAGCCCGTGGCTGGCCCAGGAGAGACGAGGGTGGTCTGGAGCTCCAGTGAGTCCTGGGCCAGGCTGCGCCCACTGAGTTCCTCACTGAGACCCTCATGGACGCTGAGATGTGGGGGAGGCAGGCAGGGGAGTGTCTGGAATGTGGGGAAACCCAGGAGGTGGGCAGATGAACCAAGAAGGAAGGAATGAGCATTCTTACTTGCAGCTCCTGCTCCTCGCATCTGCAGACGCACCTCCCGGTTTCTGCTTCTGCTGTGACCTTTACACCAGGATGTTCACATGAACCCATCCCTGCCCCTCTCCCCTCACTGCAGCCGGGCTGTGCAAGGTGAAGAGCTGACTCAGACCTCCTTAGTCTGCCATCCTGAAGTTGGGGGCAGGAGGAAGGGGAGGCAAGCCCGGGGCCAGTGGGTCTAATTCAGAGGCATCATGGTGGAGGGAGGGAAGCTGAGGAGCAGGAAAGGTGGCTTTGTAGTGAGAACAGATGCAGAACCACTTCCTTCTAGGGGAAGCTCAGGCACCTTCTCCTATGTGCCCTGACCCAAGGCTACATGGCCACGAGCCAGTGGACCTCGCTGGGGTTGCTGCCACCATCCATGTCATCACCATAAGTGTCTCTTCCCTTCAGGCCGTGGCACTGAAAGGCTTTGATTCCTTTTCTTAGCAGTTTCCACTTCTCCAAATATCTGACAAGTAAGGGGCCATTGCTCACCCTGCAGGCCACACGCCCTGTGGCACCACATCCCCAGGCGGCTCCATGTAGAACTCCGCTGTGAAAATGCAGCAGAGAAGCTTTGGCCTCATGCTATGTGGTTCCCTGAACACTGGAAAAGACCTCTGAGGCCACAAGAGGCTGGTGGGCAAGGGGTCTGTCTGCCCCTATTGGGCAACGCCGGCCTGCCACCCACATGGGACTGGCTACTTCCTGAGAACAGGAGCTCCTCACAGCCATACTCAGGGCTGCTGTCTCTCCCGGTGCAAAAAGACTCAGTCCCCAGCACGCCCCTAGGCCTCCTTGAGGTCCTTCTGGTCAAATTCAGAGTCCTGTTGGCATCAGTGCCCTCATCTTACCATCTCTTTCAAACCTTCTGTGCTCCTCAGCAGGGCAGGGAGTGTATGGGGTGCAGTCTCTTTCCTTTCTCTGCCCTCTGGACCCCCCCAAGCTCTTGAGGTGCCAGACACGGAGAGGAGAAAGCTGGGTGACCTCCAGAGGGAGAGGGGAGCCGGTGAGTGCCATGTCGGGATGGGAGAAGCAAAGTCTCAAGGACAAGAAGCTGAAGGTGCCATTACTAGAATGCTTTGCATACTTGTTCCTCTTGTACCAAGACACGTGTGGCCCCCAGATTCTTTCATGTATTTGATAGACAACCCTGTCACATGTCTACCAGGGTTTTAGAAAAATCCTGTTGCTTTTTTTTTTTTTTTTTTTGAGACAGAGTCTGGCTCTGTCGCCAGGCTGGAGTGCAGTGGCGCAATCTCGGCTCACTGCAACCTCTGCCTCCTGAGTTCAAGTAATTCTCCTGCCTCAGCCTCCAGAATAGCTGGGACTACAGGCGTGCACCACCACGCCTAGCTAATTTTTGTATTTTTTTCTTTTTTTTTTTTAGTAGAGACGTGGTTTCACCATGTTGGCCAGGATGGCCTTGATCTCTTGACCTCATGATCTGCCTACCTCGGCCTCCCAAAGTGCTGGGATTACAGGCAGGAGCCACCACGCCTGGCCTACTTATTCAATTGAATCATCCAGAAATGATGAGATATCACTTAGGAAGCATCATGTCTCAGCAAAGCCTTGTCCTCTCCAGAAGGACAATTTTGGGTGGATTAGAGCTCTCTCTGTATTGTTTTCTTAAAGCTTCTTGTAGTGTTTAGCGATGATATTGGGAATCAAAGTACACAGTTAATTTGAATTTGCAATAAGAGACTTCTTGGAGGTAATACTTTTCTCCTTCAGCAAGAGGGGCCATGCTCTGCCCATGTACCGGGGGAGGGGCATAAAGCAGGAAGCTGAGGAGCCTGCAGGAGGCTGGCTGGTTTCTCACCAGCCGAGCCCTCCCTGGGCAGCTTTGTCCAGGCCTTCATGGAGAACAGAGCCTGCATGCCTTTTGTCTTCTGCGAGCATCTGCCACTCTGGTATGGCCACCAAATGCTCCTCTCCCTGGTGCATGCCAGGGAGCTTTGCACGCAGCATTCCACAGATAGTGGGGACTAGGGGACACATGCCAGGTGGACATGTGACAGGCAGAAGACTTGTGCAGCATTCTGTTCAGTGTGAGCGTGCAAAGACAGATCACCTCTAGGGGAGCTGGCCCACAGCGTGGAAAGAAGTCATCTTCCTTTCCGGCCATTCTCTTTCTCTCTTCCCACGGGCCCTGCAATAGGACTCAGTGGCTGCCACCTTCAGCTGGGGCTGGGCCATTCCTGCTCGCAGGGTGGAACACTGAGATCTAAGGGCCTCGCCCTGTCATAATCCGTTTATCCTTTGTTGTGCTAAACACGATGTTTGTCATTAGTAAAGGGCTCTTAAAATTGCATCTGCGTGTCTGAATAGCCTGCTAATGCAGAGCTGCCCTTTGCATTCAACAAAGGAACCTGCTTCTGCCTGGCTCTAGGACAAGGTTCTTGCTGCGCTTCTGCCAAGTGCAGCTGGGCTGGGCCTGGAGTGACCAATCCACTGATCCACCAATCTGGAGGGCACCCCAGGAGGAGCGAGATCTCAGTGGAGGGATGCCCTGCCTGTCTGTGGAGTAGCTTCTTCCTGGGGCAACTCCAAGAACTAAAGGGAAAACAGCCTCTCCTCCTCTCCTCCTGCCCTCCAGCAGGCAGCCACCTCCCCAGCTAATTGAAAACAAAAAGAGACGAGGTTGTGAAATTCAGCCCCCAGCGCCCTCATCATCTCTTGCGGGCTCAGGGAGCTCCTCCTGTGTTTATTTGCAAATCAGCACATGCTGTTTTGGCCACGGCAGCAGACAGTGACCCCAGAGAGGGAGGCCGGGAGCACTACACAAATTGCACAACACAAGCAGGTCATCTGTCTCCTTTGCTAAAGATCCCTAAGAAAACAGAAGCAGCTGACTCTGTGCGAAGAGGCCATCTAGAAGCCACCCTCAGGGGCCAAGCGCTCCCAGGGCGTGTATGCCAGCCTCGGGGGTGCTATCTGGACACCAACAATGTCAGTGCTGCTGCCAGCCTCAGTTTCTCCATTTGCCAAGGGTGCATGGTTGTGGGGGAGGTCAGCATGCAGTGATTAGCAGCCACCTGGGGCACTCTACCAGGCAGGCGTCTGTGCTGTCTTGTAGTTTCAGCCTCACGTTCTCTCTCGTTTTACAGATAGGAGGGCAGCTGGGTGGCTGCCGATTCTCACCCTGCCCATGGTTGCCCTGGCCTGTGGCCGAGGGTGTGAGGAAGGGCAGCAGTGGCTGCTGTTCTGCGTGAGGCAGCTGAGCAAGGTGTCCCTTGGGCTGCATTGTGCCTGGGTCAGCCAGGCCCTCCCCTTTGTCTTCCTTCTGCTTGCAGAGCTCACTGCACAGTTTCTGGATGGAAGCTGCCAGAGTTGCTTCCTGCTCCGTGCTCCCGCACCGTTCCTTAGCTGACCAAGGAATGACAGCAGGACCCCGGGGATCTGCCCCTGTGCAGCAAAGCACACACTCTCAGTGCTGCAGTTGATGCTTGAGATGCCCAGTGGGAGGTAATTGCTTGGACTAAGACTACAAGTCCAAGCACAAACATCCATCTAAGGTGTCACCTGGAGTGCTGGGAAGTGGGGATGGGAAGAGGAACAGTATGTGGACAGGTTCTTCAGAAGACTTTTGAAAGGGTCTAAGAGGAACTCACCTCTCCACCTCCCCCAGGCAGTACACAAAGAAAACGGGCCCAAGAATCCCCAGAACTGGGCTTCAGCGTCCACACTGTCTCCTTGCTGGTCACCAGCAACTGCTGTGGCTCACCCTCCTGGCACTTCTGTGGGCTATCTGGGCACCTCGAGGAAGTCCCAGCGATCCCCATCAGCACCCCCTTCTCCCTGAATGTTCTATCCTACTGGTTCCCCAGGGTGGGACTGGAGGGAAGAGCAGTGGCCAGGCTTCGTCAGGTCCTGCAGGGCTGATGGGGGTGGCTTTTGTGAGTGCCACGGCTCTCCTGTGTGGGTGCCCTGCCCTGGGCTCTGCATGCGGGCCTTGATGGGCACAAGGCTGTTCTTCTATCTCGTGGCATCGGGCCCTGTAGAGATGACAATTTCTGAAACAAGAGCTTTCCCCTGAATTCCAATGAGCTTGGCTCAAGGGCCAATTTTGCCATATGCAGGCTGGAGCCTGAATGCTTACTCTGCCACCAGCTGTGTGACCTTGCCAAAAGTCCTTAACTTCTCTGGGCCTTACTTTCTCATCGGGATAATATTACAAAAGGCTGCTTGAGAAATAGGATGCTTTGAGAGCTAGCATATAATGAAAGCATGGGGCACAGTAAAATTCAACTGCTATTAGCTCCTTTCTTCTTGAAGAAGGAAGGCAGATGAAAGCAGCTTTCAAGAATGGAAGCTTGGAGAAGAGGAGAGGGAGTAGGGGCTACGATAATCCTCTGACACGGGCTGAGAACCAGCAGTAAGAAAGAGAAACAAGGTGTCCTTCATGTACCCACTGGATTCTTCCTTGCACCCTCGGATGCCGAGCTGAGCTGCAGACACCCAGACCTGAAAGCCCTTCCTCTGGAGCGGGCCGTCCAGGTGGGGAGTGACATTTGGCTGATTTCTGACTTTGAAACACAGAAACCAGGAGGGCTGAGTTAAACCAGGTTTACCAATGTGAGTGGTTGATTGGCTATAAGTGCCCTTGGCCAGGCATGGAAGTCCAGGGCTGGAAGGTGTATGAGCCCCCCGCAAATGCAGGGCTGGCCCTGGCAGGTGAGCACACAGCTAGCTAAGGGTAACGGATGGCATCGGGATGCGAAGCCAAAGTTTCTGGCAAGAAAACAATGAAGAATGCATCATCTCCGAATTTTGCTCTAGGACTCAGTTGAATTTTAGTGGTCGTGGCCAGAGATGAAATTCAACCAGTTGACTGATATTTTTAGAAATGCTTCAGGCTTTATCATCTCAACACCAGGGAGGGGGTACCCCCAGAAATCTTGGGAGTGTGGGTCACAGTGCCTGAACGTTAGTCCCGCACACCTGTAACAGCAGAATCACGGATTCTTGGGTTCCCCTTGCGGAGATTCTAGTTGGGTTGGAGCCTGATAATCTGTAAAAATACCTCCCCAGATGTGGAACCACTGCCATGGACAATTAAGCAAAGAATGAGGTAAGGCATTCTTTTCTCCAGAATGTAATTCTTGGGGGCCCTGCTAGAGGCATGTCACCCGTCTAGGCCTCTTCTCTGGTGGGGTCTCAGGTCCTCTTGAGAAGGGCACAGAGGAGACAGCCTCTGGCCTTTCTCTCTTTCCTTTGCTCTCAAAGCACAGCCCCATTTAGCCCAACAGAGGGTGACTTTCTTCTGCTCTGGAGTGCTCCGGGTCACGCTTGGGGACATACGAAGGATACGTCCTCCTCGTCAGGCTCCCATCACACGTTGAACCTGGCTCATGAACACGGCCCTCCGGGACACTGCTAGGAACAAAGTGTTCCCGGCCCTGCAGGAGCTCAGCTGCCACCTGGAAAACCTGTTTGGCCACTTTAGGTCCAGAGGATGGGCGGCAGGAGAGCAGAGCTGGCCCAGGAACACCCCGCTGCTGCTTCCTCCTTGCTGCAGAGAACTGGAAGGCCCTGCCCAGCACAGCACACTGGGGTGGCCCCGCTGCAGCATCTGGGCTGCTGTACCCAAGGTGCCTCCCAGCCTGAGAGGCTCCTGGCAGCTCTGAAGCCTTCTGTTGTCATGTCACCTGGCCCCTCACCATCACTGTCCTCATCTCTCCCGGGTGGGTGTGTTCACATCGTTCCTAGCCTCATTTATTTATTTATTTTTGAGACAAGGTCTTGCTCTGTCACCCAGGCTGGAGTGCAGTGGCACCACCTTGGCTTACTGCTACCTCTGCCTCCCGGGGCTCCAGTGATCCTCCCACCTCAGCCTCCTGAATAGCTGGGACCACAGGTGCACAGCACCATGACCAGCTAATTTTTTGCACTTTTGGTAGAGACGGGGTTTCTCCATGTTGCCCATGGTTGGTTTCCAACTCCCAAGCTCAACTGATCTGTTCACCTCAGCCTCCCAAAGTGCTGGGATTAAAGGCATGCGCCGCTGCACCCGGCCTCATCTAGAGATGGGGAAAACCAGATCCCGAGAAATTTCCTCACTGTTGACAATAGCCGTCAGCAGAAACCGGATTTGGGCACCGAGTTAGCAAGCTCTGGCCATGTGCTTCAGTACTAGCCCAGAAAACACCCCCAGAGTTATTTTTAGAATGAGTTCTTCTTACTTACCCTTTTTAAAAGATTTAAATGTGTATCAGTAGTTCCCACAAAAGCCTAGTGTTACAGTTCTAAATACTGAGTTCATGAGCCAGTCAAAGATTGGGGCTCTCACTGGTTCATCAGCTTGTTTCGTGTTTCAAAGGAGACCCACGTTTATGCCAGAATGTGGTATTTCTGTCTGTGTACTTACTAATCTTAGTTGGGAAGTGTTCTGGATAAAGCTAGAAAAGCCAGCATATTTAGTTTATGAATTCTGGTTTGCAAAGGTGCTGACTGTGATTGTACACAGAAACCCATAGCTTTGGCTAACCTTAGCTTTACCTAACCTTCCCACACAGCTGTGGCCTTCTCTGTGGGACCTACACAGAGGAACACCCCAGGAGAGGAGCAAAAGTGGGTTGGTTGATTACCAACAGGGTAGGGACATCACATCCCATTTGCACACTCACTTTCTGGAAGTCAAGGGGCCTCTAGAATGAAGATGTTCAGTCCTAAGCAAAGTTGGCAAGAAATAAGTAAAAAAGGTGAAAGGTGCTGGGAGCAGCGCCGGGGCCACTGGGGAAGGAGGAGGTTTCCTGGTTCAGAACCCAGTCATCCAAGTGCAACTCTTTAGAATCTAAAACAAGTGGACACAGGTTGATGGGTAATTTACAGGTTTTGGCCAACATGTGAGGTACTCTCCAGTACTTTTGAGCTGGCCTGGGGCCCACGCTGCTGGCTGGGCAAGGCTGGCATGTCAGAGCAGAGCTCACCAGTTGCCTGCTTGGACCCCCAGGCGCTCAGAACAGGGCCGACCTTTTTTGTTTGTGACCTGGGTTTTGTCCTTCTGCACAGGTTTGGTCACACAGTCCAGGGATTGACAAGGGAGACTCGGAGGGTCCACCAAAGGCCCTATGCCTGTGCTGAGGATGGAGCTTAGGAATCATGGCTGGGCATGGACAGCGGCAAAGGGCTGGCCCCTGCCTCCCCTTACTGCAGGGCTGGGTTCTGCTGCCTGTGTCAGTGCTCACTGTGGGAGCGGGTCTCAGAGGGGCATGCTGGAAATTTGTGGGGGCATTTTTTGGTCGAAACAATGACCATATGGACTACTGCCTTTGTGGTCCAGGGCTGAGGTCACTAGAGGTTCTACAAGGCAGAGAAAGCCCCACACAGACAGACGGCACTGTGGCTGTCCCCGCTGCATCGGCTGCTCATCTGGGTGGCAGATCTGTACTTGGGGGTTGGTCTGGTCCCTGCCTATGTTTTGTCAACACCACGTGCTTCTTCATGGCTCTAATAGACACTGGGTTTCCCAGGGCTGCAGCTATGGCAAGGACTAAGGGAGGATCCAGACTCTGTTTTGTTCCAAGTGTTGCCAAGCTTTGTTCATAATTTCAGAAAACCGCAGCCCCAGTGAACACTGGAATCACCAAAGCAAGGCCCACTGTCTGGCGGAATCCTCGGAAATTTTACCTGAATGCACGCATCTGAAGACTTGATTTGTCACCTAGAGTAGTTGTGTCTAAACATTTACTATCAAAATAGATGTTATTGTATATTATATCTATTTTAGTTTTCTTTTATATTACTATTAAAACATTACATATATGATCTATTTACCTATCATCTATCTATCATCTATCTGTGATATCATCTATCACATCATCTATCTATCATCTGTCTATCTATATCATCTTTATTTCTCTATCATCTATCTATCCATCATCTATCTATCGCATTATAGATATATCATATTATCCAAATATTTCATTTCAGAATAGTACAGAGAATGTTAAAATTATTCATGATCAAAAAGGCTGTTTGATTCCAGCATTCCTATAAAATTGCTGATGGAATGGCCCTACAGCCTGGCCTCCCTCCACAGAGCCCCCGCCTTTGGAAAGATGTTCTGCCTGAGGCGCACCCCACCCTTGCTGCTCTGCTCTGTAGGGGCTGGGCCGGATCCCCCAGGCCAGCGAGCCCTAGCTGTGTCTCTCCCCACACTCAAACTTGCTGGAGGTTTGTTGCCGAGTCTGTCCTGGCCAAGCACCTGTTCCCCTCAGAGCATCATGCCCAGCCAGTTCCCGGAGGTGGCTGAGTGTTTGCTTTCAGGATACTCAGTGGTACTGGGAAATGTGTGTTGACACAGGAGATAAGATGGACAGATGGGAAGAGAGGAAGGAGGGCTGCCACTGCCGAGCAGGCGGCCGGGCAGCCTGCGGATCCCAAGATTGGGGTCAATTCCTTGGGTTGGTCTCAATGTTATGGAAGGAAAATGTAAAGGAGCCCAGAACCACTTCTTAAGGGCTCTGGAACCTGTCCATATGAAATAGGCACCAACACTCAGCTGTGACCTCTTTGAATATGACAAGGGTAAATTCCAGTTTTCCCTTTTACAGGTTTAGAACACTAAAATGCATTTTCCTGAAGCCCTTCAACCTCCATCCAGTAGGATGCCCTCCCACCTTCTCACAGAGGCCCCATGGCTGTCACCTTTCCATGTGGGAGGCAGCTGAACTGTGTGCGGGGATCCCCCTTGGAGAGGCAAAGCCTTTGATGTGCAGCTGGCAGTGGACCGATCTGAAGCAGTCATCTGACTTCAGCAACTGCTTCACTTTCCTCATGGCAGGTGTGCAATGGGTCACATTTCTTTGTTGATTCTGAAATTAGCTTTGAGAAGAATTCTAGAAGAGGGGATCCAGAGCTATGTGGAATAAAATCCTGGAAGGAAGTGGAGGGCCCTTCCCAGACAGTGTGACTTTGGCTGTGTAAGTTCTGGTGGTTTTGCAGGGAGACGCCAGGCTTAGGGTCACACCATGTGCACAATCTGGATTATCCTGAGTTGAAAACCATGAGTGCATGCTGCAGCTGGTTGCGATGGAGTCCTGTGGACAGTTGTCCTGAGAGAAACTTGGACACGGAGGGTGCCTGTATGTGTGTGTGTGTGTGTGTGTGCCTAAGTGCTGCGTGTATGTGTGCCCACATGTGTACATGTGTTGTGTGCATGTGTGTACAACTGTGTGTTTGTGTTGCATGGGTGCGCATGCCTGTGCATATGCCTTGGGAGGGTCATCAGAGGGGTAGGAAGAGGACAAACAGGCCCCCAGAAGCCCTCTGCAGCAGGCAGTGAGCAGGCAGGATTCACAGGACCTAGCCCTGCTCCGAGAGACATTTGGAGGCCTCCCTGTGGGTCTTCCGTGAGCCTGGGTAAGCTGTGGATGCATCTACTCCGGTTTGAGAGCAATGGGAGCAGATGAGACTTGATGTGTTCCTGTGTGTGTTTACAGCTCCTTGCACCATCCAATGATAAGCCAATGCCGGCAATGGTGGCCGAGCAGTGGCCTCACAGAGATCCCGGTCTTCTTTGAGGCTGGTGCTGTGCCCACCAACCTTCACCTGCACCTTTGGAGCCAAACAGCATTTGGACCTGGAAATTTTTTGGATTATGGTGTGGATACCACATACCCTAAACCACCCCACGAGGTATGGGGAGCACCCTGTAAGCAAATGGGTTAGTGTTTCATAGTGAAACCCAGTCGGGTAAATAAAGACACACAGGCATTCAGGTCAATCCTGGCCTCCAAATGGGTTATTAAACAATCATCAGTTCTTGAAGTTTATTGGGTTTTGAGTGACTGCTTAGCAATTGTAGACCTGCAAAAGTCAACAAGGTCGGTTGATTGAAGAAACCCAGTTGACCGAACAAACCCAGGTGACCCAAAAGTCAGGCCCCTTTTTGGCCATAGAGCTTGGCTCTGCTTGCAGATGGGCCCTGTGCCCTCAAGTGGGGGCTGGGTGGGGGACCCAAAGGCCAGCAAAGGTGGATGCTACTGGGAAGAGACCTGGGGTGGGAGGGACCTGAGCATTGGCCCAGGTCCAGCCTCTGCTGAGGTGAATCACCCCTTGGGTAGTCTGGAGCCCCTAGGAAGGTCAGCTAGGGGCACGAACCAGGACGACCAAGGGCATTGATCAGAGACAAGTGGCTCTGGTGTGGGCTCCAAGTACTTAGAGTTCATGTGCTCTGCCCAGGCAGTGCTCTGGGGAAAGAGAGGGGTGGCTCCTTTGTCATGTGTCATGCTGCCCTTTGTCCCAGTGGACCCAGCAGAGGCTGGACCTGGGAGAAGTAGCCCATGCTCAGGGGGAGGGGCAAAGGGGGAAGGCAAGAAGGGGAGCCTCCCTCCACTGCGCCCTGGCAGGTAAGGGGGCCACAGATGTGAGGGCTCTGTGAGTCCTGTCACTAGGAACATTGGCGCCAGCTGTCCTGCATCCTGAGTGTGCGGGGCTGTGGGGATCCATCGTCCCACCCACAGTGCTAAGAGGCGCCTCCAGGTTTAGGGCTGCTGCAGGCTCTCCTAAATCTGAGAAAGGGTTTCCTATCTACCCAGAAGAAAGACAGGGCCCTAGAATTAGCTTTAAATTAAATTGAACAAAAATAACAAAATGTGATGTGTTTGCCCCGACTAAGATTTATACTCACTATGTCCACCACCTTATGTCTTCTGGGGAGACAGAGGCACCTAGGACCAGACATGCAGAGGGCGGACGCTGCAGGCAGGAGCCGCTGGTCAGAGCAGCCTCTACAGATGCTCCTCATCATCCCTTCTGGGATTTTTTTTTCCTAGTTGGAGATTTTTTTTTTAAGAACTTGAAAAATAATTCTGAAATGAACTATACACACAAAAGAGTATCTGTAACTTATATATACCTAGAAATAGCAATAATAAATGAAGACACACCCAGGTTAGCAGTTAGAACGTTACCCTGACCTCTAAATGGTCCCATAACATTCTTCTTCTTTTTTTTTTTTTTCACTTTCATTGCAATAACCACTGGCCCGGATTATGTGTTAATCATTACCCTGTCTTGTTTAAAGTTTTACTGTAAATGTGTGAGTCGCCAAGCAATAGATGGCTAAATTTTATCTGTTTTTGAATATTTGTAAATAAAGTTATACAGTATAAATTTGGTGACTTGCTTTTTTCTGCTCGAGATGCATACATGTTGAGGTATATATCTGCTGGTCAGTTATTTCACAGTGCTCCCTTATAGGAATTATTTGACTGGTTTCTGGCTTTTGCTACTGCAGACAATGCCCATCTGAATATTTTCTTAAGGGCACAGGTCCCTAAGCGTGACCGCTGTGATTCAAATTCGACCTCTCAGCACCTGCCTGTGTGGCCTTCTGTGGTCCAGCGTCATCCTTGGTAAAACTCAGATAATAATACTACATGTACCCGTGGGCTATAAAAAGGACTAAGAGAGTGAATTCAGATAAAGCATTTAACATGGTACCTCACAGAGGATCAGTTTAAAGATTAGATATAAGGATGGTAATGATGGTGATGGTGGTGGAGATGCTGGTGATGGCGGTGATGGTGGTGGTGGAGATGGTGGTGATGATGGTGATGGTGGTGGTGGAGATGGTGGTGATGATGGTGATGGTGGTGGTGGAGATGGTGGTGATGGTGGTGGTGGTGGTGGTGGAGATGGTGGTGATGGCGGTGATGGTGGTGATGGAGATGGTGGTGATGATGATGGTGGTGGTGGAGATGGTGGTGATGGTGGTGATGGTGGTGGAGATGGTGGTGATGATGGTGATGGTGGTGGTAGAGATGGTGGTGATGATGGTGATGGTGTGGTGGAGATGGTGGTGATGGTGGTGATGGTGGTGGTGGAGATGGTGGTGATGATGGTGATGGTGGTGGTGGAGATGGTGGTGGTGGTGGTGATGATAGTAGTGATGGTGGTGATTGTGATGGGGATGGTGGTGGAGATGGTGGTGCGGATGGTGATGGTGGTGGTGATGATGGTGGTGATGGTGGTGGTTGTGATGGAGATGGTGGTGATGATGGTGATGGTGGTGGTGGTGGTGATGGTGGTGGTTGTGGTGGAGATGGTGGTGACGGTGATGGTGGTGGTGGAGGTGGTGGTGATGATGGTGATGATATTGATGACAACTCCTTGGGTTCTTATTTGGAAACGGAATCTTTGCAGGCATAGTCAAGTTAAAATGAGATCATTAGGGAGCACCCTAATCCTAAATTACTGGTTCTGGTGTCCTTATAAAAAAGGCAATTTTGAGACACAGGCACACAGGAAGAATTTCATTTGAACATGCAGGCAGAGATCTACAAGTTAAGGAGCACTAACGATGGCTAGCAAACTACCAGATGCTTAGAAAGAGGCCTGGGACAGATTCTCCCTCTCAGCCTTAGGAACCAACCCTGCCTTGATTTCAGACTTCTGGCCTCTGGAATCAACTTCCTGTTTAAGCCCCACAGTCTGTGATAGTTTGTTATGGCAGCCCCAGCAAATAGACAAAAAAAGCACAGAAAGAGAATTCCTTTCAATTGGGAAGGTTCCTACCATTGTCAAGAGATTGATTTTTTAAATTATTATTTTGTGTGCTATTAGATTTTTCTTAAAAGATTTGTACTACATTGACACTCAGTGTTAAAAAAGGGAAATCTAGAAGAAAACACTTAGGTAGAACTTGATGATGGCCAATGTGGGCATAGCCAATGCAATTCTGTCTGCAGCACATAGTGGCTCTTAAAGACACCATAATACAGATGCTGCACAAAGGCCAATACTTCCTGTTGCTTTACTGTAGGGATTAAGCTTGAAAGAACAGAGCAGGCTGCTGCTAGCATTGCTTTTCTGTCAAGAAGCTGTCCCACAAAATTTGTGGATGTATCACTGTATACACCTAATAGCAAGCTCTATTGGATGAATGGGTTATAAAAGTCTCCCTTGAATAAAATTGTGGTTTAACCTTAGTCTAGAAGAACAAAGTCAATTTCATGTGCATCCTTTATGGCAGCCTCAGCAAGTGTTCAACACTGGTATTTATTCTCTGTGACTGCTGTTAAGCAGTAGGCTGAATTAAAATTGGAGGGCTCACAGAGAAGTTTTCTTGAAATACTGTTTTTCTAGCACAGAGAAAATAGAAGATGGTGAGGCAGCTGCAGTTGGAGTGCTGACTGCCCAGAAGCAGAGGGGCAAAATGCACTCCAGTGTGGATTTTGGTCATGGAAGCTTTGCTGAGAGCATGCTCCAAGGTTGGTTCACTTTCCCATGAAGAGGCTGCAGAAGAATGAAAACTCAACTGCACAAAACAAAACACTCAAAGTCTAAAAAGCTCAAGATTCTGCTGGGATCACAGGGCAGCAGGGGCAGCAGGAAGGATGTAATAGAGATTTCAAAGCAGGCCAAGGAGGAGGACAGGACATTGCAGTCTTTGTGGTTCAGCTCCCTCATTATCCCACAATCGAGGGTGGTTTTCCAGGTATGTGGATTTGAAGGGTGCCCTTCCATGGATGGTGATCAAGATCTACTGATGCCATTGCTCTGTGGGTGTCATAGTGAGTGAAACTGCCTTGGCCAGAGTGCACACGCCAGCTGTGATTAACAGAGTGTTTATGTCCCTGGTATGTACATTCTCTTGGTTCCTCCAGTGTGCACATCCCCCCAGTGTACACATCCTCCCAGTGTATACAACCCCTCAGTGTGGACATCCCCCCAGTGTATACATCCCTCCAGTGTGCACACGCCTACTGTGTGCACATCCCTCAGTGTGCACATCCCCCCAGTGTGCACATACCCCCAGTGTACACATCCCCCCAGTGTGCACATCCACCCAGTGTGCACATCCCCCAGTGTACACATACCCCCAGTGTGCACATCCACCCAGTGTGCACATCCCCCCAGTGTTATCTCCTAGTGTGCATATCCCCCAGTGTACACATCCCCCCCAGTATGCACATCCCCTCAGTGTGTGCACATCCCCCCAGTGTGCACATCCTCCAGTGTACACACTCCCCCAGTTTACACATCCCCCCAGTGTACAATCCCCCCAGTGTGGACATCCCCCCAGTGTGCACATCCCCCCAGTGTACACATTCCCTGAGTGTCCACATCCTCTACTCTGGGTCAGCTGATCTGGTGAGTTCATTGCTCAGTGCTTCTGGGACAGGGTGGTGCTGCTGATGCTGCTGATGGGAGGAGTCCTGGGCTCGCAGCGCCTACCTTCCCCGCCCAGCAGGCAGCTCAGAGTTCTGCCCAGCAACCAGGCCCCCTCCATCTGCCGTCTGGGATAATGAGCTGACCCTGAGGCTGCTGGCACAAGCCCACTTTGTGTCTTCTATTCACTGGGATTACCTTTCAGCTTCCCATTGTTCTTTGCTAATGGTCTTAAAACATTCCTGCCTGTTACCTTCCCTAGCCCTGCTGGCTGTTGGAGGAAAGCCTCATCTCTTCCAACTTGAAAGGCCTCCTCCACTCCATCCTGGCCCTGGCGGGTGGCAGGAATGCCAGCCTGGGCACAGGGATGTGAGCCGGCCACCCAGCCTTCTGCTGCAGCCATTAGCCAGGCTTCAAGTGTCACAATATTTTATGGGACTCCTCTCCCCGCCCTTGGTGAACTGGCCGGGTTGCCACATGGCCCAACTTCTGTGCTTTCCAAACCCTGCCTCCACTGAGAGCGTGGCTGTCCCTGTGCCTGGACAGATGGCTGAGGTGGGCTGGAGGCTGCTGGCCTCAGGCCGTGGCAGGCACTCACTGCGATTATCCAGTCGTCACCCTGCAAGGGCAGAGGGGAGAGGGCATCGGTGGCTGCATTGACTTTTAACCCTTTCCAGAGTGAAGGGCTGGATCCTCAGGGGAAAGAATTCATCCAAATTGGATCAGCCCTTCACACTCGCCCTCATCATTATCCATGCACGTGGCGAAAAGGGGGAGCCAAAGGTCTCCAGTTATTTGCGCTGCATCTGGCAAAAAGATAATTTGCTTCTTTCGGGGGCGTTTGAAAGCTCAGCTGTAGTGAGCTTTCACTTAATGCAACTATCAGCATTAGAATGAAGCAGCGTGTGACAGTGTTATCAAAACATGGCCACTCATTTCCTTTTTGCTTAGCTCTAGAGAGAATGAGAACATAGAGTGATTCCTTGTTTGAAAAGGAAATGTCAAAGAACAGAAGCTACCAGAATCTGACTTATTAAAATGTGGGCTGAGTCGAGCTTTCCTGGACAGCTTCTTTAGGAGACTACTGGACACAGCTCAGGGGGCTGACACCCCTGGCCACTGCCAAGCTACAACCTTCTCAAGGTCCTGAGTCACAGAAGACAGTCTGCGGGGGGCAGTGTCCGTCGCCCGTGTGTGCACATGTGTGCCTGCTCCTGTGCAGGGCCCCGGCACGCGTCTTAGATGGGCTGCTGGCTTTGTTGTCGGAGGCACAGGCTCCTCCAGATTGGCTGGTCTTCAAAGCAATGACATGCCGTGTCAGATCTGCCATAGTCCAGGCACGTGGCAGGCGTCCGGCATGCAAATGAGTCGGATGCTTTGCCGTGGCCTGGAGCGCCTGAGACAGCCGCCCCACACCCCTGGGAGGCCCAGCAGGTGCCCGCGAGGCAGGTGTGTGGCTCGCCATATGCTCTGCTGAGCGTCGGGTTTCTGCCAGCATCTTTCAATGACCCACCAGGTGAGATAAAGTGAGTGGAAAGGGGCCTGCGCCAACCTGTGGCTGCACAGGCCACTTCTGGGTAGGGACAGCCCTGAAACCTGGGCAGGGCAGGCAGAGAAGGGACAAATGTCTGGGTGGGGGAATGCCTGAGTACAGCCTGACTCTTAGGAGTCACCAACTGGGTAATTGCTTTAAAAATCCCCTGCATTTTAGAAACAGGGAACATTTATGGCTAAATTAGATATGTGCCTTCCAAATGCACTGTCTGTCTCTGCGGAGCCCAGATTTGGAGCTGGAAGCCTAAGACAGGGCCCCAACTTTTCTACCCATCACAGCCACCTGGGGAGCCTTAAAAATCTCCATGTTCAGGCTGCGCTCAGAGCAGTTAAATCAGACACTGTGGAAGTAGAACCCAGGCATCTGAATTTGTTTCTCAGGTGATTCAAAGCTTGAAAACCCATGGATAGAGCTGTGCTATCTAATGCAATAGCCACCAGCCAGTTGTGGCTACCTTAATTTAAATTTATTAGCATTTTTAAAAGTTAGTTTGTTACGTGTGTAAACTGCTTTTTGAGTGCTCAGTGGCTGTGCTGAACAGGGCAGACCCTGTTCAGAGAACCTTCTCATTATCGCAGAAAGTCCCATGGAGCAGTGTGCTGGGGAGAGTCCTTCCAGCCCCTTGCTCTCCCTCCCTGGGAAGGTGAGCTACCTTGCTCTGGGGCACACTGGCAGTGCAGGGCAGTACTGTGTTATTCTGTTCTCATTTCCCAATGCCTTAGGCTGCTGGGGGTGCAGGTGTGCCCAGAGAAAGGCTCCAGAAAATCAAGCTACCACTTACCTTTTAGCAAAGAGTCAGCATGCAAAGATGAGGTGCCCCCAAACACCTTCATGGAGCCCCCTCCCTGGTGCCAGGCCAACTTTGATTGGCTTTGGTAACGTGTATTTCTATGAGATCCTCTTGTCCTCTGGTCATATGCATGCCCAGGTCCCAAGAAGGATGGATGCCCCTAAACAGACCCCCCCACCCCACCCTGTCCCCATGAACATCAGCGTGGGGAGGGCTCTGGCAGGCCCACGTGGGCATGTGCCCGTCAGTGAGTGTGAAGCTTCTGTCTGCCTGTCTGAGTCCCCTGTAATTCGTCAGATGTATGTTTGTAACAAAGGGATCATGCCACACGCCAGGGATCTTTGAAACTAAAAGTTTGGTTCTTAAATGAGCCCGACTGCAAACCAAATGGTGTGAGGAGCACTGAATGGGTGGGGACAAAAATCGTGGTGGGGGAGGTGGCTTTTCTAGCAGGGCAGCATTTCACAGCACGTGCTGCCAACTGTTGCAAAAAGAAAAAACGTCCTAAGAAGAAGAAAGAGAGAGGGAGATGTACATATTCCTGCAGGCCTGCAAGTGCCCTTTCTTTTTCATTGTTCTCTGGAGCAGGCAGCAGGCCCGGCCAACAGCTGTGCATTGCGTGTATCACTAACAGCTGCTTTTTCCTGGGGTGAAATTAAAAGATTAGGGGATATGGGCACGTGCTGGCCTCAGGAGCCCAAACAATGCTTGATTTAGGGTGAAACTTGTCTGGGGAGACTGACAAAGGAGGAGGCTCTGAGTTGGCCGGGGGTCAAAGGGGGGAGCTGGCTTTGACAGAGACAAAAGGAGGGAGGGGGCGGGAGGCAGAGGGCTGGGGGAGCCAGGCCAAGTGAAAAGAGGCCTCCTAGCAGCTGCTCCTGCCCCAGAAATTTGAGACGGGTCTTTTCACAAACACAAATGCCAGAGAAGAATAGGGGGCCACGCTTAGCTGAAATGGCTCGTTTGCAAATGAAAAGGAGATTGGGAGCCCTTACATTTTCCAAGTTTTCACCTAAGAGGATGGAAAATGATTAGTGTAGGCAAGAAGTGTGCAGAGGAGCAGATGGGCAAGCCACCCTGGTGCTGCACTCCGTGTGTACATAACAATCATGCCCATGGCTGGGGTGCACGAGCCCAGGTCCCCTACATGTCCAGCAAAGACACAGGCACCCCCCAAATTCAACTGGTGCAGTTCCAGCTGGGGCTCCACAGGATGTCTTTGCTACAGCATGTGTGGATATTAATTTATGTGCTGGGTAAATTAAATACACTTATAGCCATGAAGCGACAAGGTGACTGCAGCAGGAGTCAGGCTGGCAGACAGTGCGCCCGGTGTGGTTGTTGTTCCTTGGCAGGATGTCTGATTTCCCAGGCTTGCTGTTTCTTCTTGGCCACTGCTGAGGACCCCTGGCCTGCACTTCATTGTCTGTGATGAAATGGGTTTTAACCACGAGAGAACACAGGGTTGGAAGTCAGTCCCCCAAATCAGGCAGTGCACAAGGAGGATGGCAATAGCCATCCTAGTAGGAAAAGCACCTGCCACACCTCAGGAGCTTCCCATGTGCCTGGTAGGGTCCCACGGCAACTTTGTGGGTTTGCAAGGGTGCCCAGAGGGCAGGAAGGTGGGACTCTGGGAATATTCCTGACAAAAACTCATGAACCTCAAGAAAACATCTGATGACCTCTGCTCCGAGTTGGATGCCAGGGTCCTGGAAGATAGAGAAATTTTGGAGACTTGCTGGGAGACAGAGAGGCAGGCCAGCTGCCAACAGCACACACTTGAGAAGCTCTTCTGCGGTAAAGGGTATTGTTGAAACAACCGGCTAAATCGGAATCAGTTCTGCAGATTAGACAGTACGATTGCATCCATGTTCATTTCCAGGGTTTTAGGACTGGACCATGGTTATGAAACAGAATGTCTCCAATGTTTTAAAGGAAATAAACAGTAAATACTCAGAAGTAGAGAAGCATCAGGCCTACAACTGACTCCACGGTAGTTCAGAAAAAAAAATTACAACTCTCTCTCTCTCTACATGGATCTAAATTAAGGGGTAGTGGAGGAAAAGAGAGAAGACAAAAATGGGAAAATGTCTCCATTTGGGGAATCTGGGTGACGATCATAGTCATTCTTTGTAGTATTCTTGCAACTATTTTTCTAAGTCTGAGATCATGTCAAAACACAAATGTTATAAGAGCCAAATGGGGCAGTGGAGATGTAGACCATCTGTGTGGTCATCCTGATTCCCCTCCCAGGTAGAGACACACCTGGAAGTCGTTAGTTCCAGGACCCTTTGGCACCTCGCCCAGCAGTCCCTTGGGCCTAGAGCAGCTCTGGCCCAGGCCTGGTATTCTTATTAGCTCCTAGTAGATCTGTGATGGAGACAATCCCTGCCACCTGGGATTATGTTGTCCAGTGTGCAGTGTGTGGAGGGGCAGACGGGGCTGCTGTTTTGGGCACGAACACTATCCTGGGCTAGGCTGAAGGATAGGGTGTCATCCCAAAGGTGACTCAGATGGAGAGATCCGAGTCTCTGCTCTGGCTGTGGGAGGCTGTCGGGTCACTAGATGGGAAGGTTTCCCTGGGGCCAATAGGACAAGTCTACAGCTGACCTGGTTGTAGAAGCAGAAGAACAAGGGGCTCAGCCAGCAAACAGGAGAGAGGAGACCCACAGCCCAGAGACAGGCTTGTGCAACGTGGTGGTGGCCGCCTCTAACGTGCTGCTTTTTTATGATGAGCTGGTCTCTTCACACACTGAGTGATAACTGGATCATTGCATTAAATTGACCGTTTCTCCTGCTAGATATTAGCTGATATTTTTGCTCTTTGCCCCTCCCTTTTGCCTACACATTTGTATCATCACCTGGAGAGGTTATTAAGAGATGCCTAGGCCTCGTCCATCCCTGAATAGCTAAATCAGAATCCCTGAAGATGGGGGAAAGGTGAAAGCTGGGTTTTATTGTGCTATGAAGTCATGATAGGAGTTTTGAGTGTGTTTTCAGCACACGGGCTGCCTGGTAGGCTAGACTCAAGGACCTAGGTATGTTCTTAAGGAGAGTGTGGATACAGCTACCTTGCTGCCAGAGACGTCCTGGGGTGCAGAGTCAGGCATGGGGTTATGCTGACCTGTGGCTTCAGGAGGCAATGCGGCCACCTCAGCTGTCAAGAGGCTAGTGTTGTTTCAAGGTCTCTATTCCAACCCTGGAGGCTGGCCAGGGCCAAGGAATGCATGGAGACCATGAGGTTTGCATTGCAACCAGCAAAGGGTGAAAACACATGCACCAGACATCGATGGCAGGAAGGCGGGTGTCTTCTTAGAGCCTTCTTAGATCCTGATGGTGCAAAACCCAGAGATCTCCCACAACTTCCATGAACTCCATTCAGCAGGCACCATGGGTAGGGCTGGCATAGATCAACAGCTGCAGGAAGGCTCCATGGACCTGTGCTCTCAATTGAAAGGGGTGGCCACATTTATTTCAGCAGTCAAGTTTCATCCACTTCCTTTCTGGACTTCTGGGGCAGACGTGTGCCATCTTTGCTTTCTGTTTAAAATGTGTAGGCTGCATAGAAACCTACCACTTGCCGTATGTGTTTTTACACAATGTCAGATGCAGCAGGGCTGTTTCCAAAGTATAGATTGGAACTCAGGAGACTTGAACTGGCCTGCCAATTACTCGGCTAATGTCAGTACCAACAACAAGGGCATGCTCCCAGCTCTCCAGGGACTGGAGGTCACCCAGGTGTGTCTGGAAGGGCTGTAAGGACACTGCCTTAGAGCCAATTCTTTAGAAACGAACATATCTGAAGGCATCTGCGTAAGCTTTGTGCCTCCTCTGGGGAACTGGTCTGTCTCTGGCTCCAGAACTCATGGAAGTGCCCTCTGTCTGCAGGAAGATGAAGAGGCGTGGCTGTTGAGAAGAGCATTGAACAACAAATGAGCTCCCTTGACTCAGCCTTAGACCCAAATGATGAAAAGGGCTTGCCGGATGGGGTCTCAATTGCTGTTCATGCAAAGAAGCTTAATTATATACATATATATGATATATTGTATCTATATATGATATGATATACAATATGTGTATATGTATGATATGTATGTATTGTATGATATATATGTATATATGATATCTATATAATTACATATGTGTGTGTGTATATATATATATACAAAAAGAGGCAGGTGGAGAATAGAAACCCCAAGAAAACTGCCTGCCTGGCCACATGTGCCCCCAGCAGTCCGCTGGCTCTGGTGCCAGCTCCAGAAGGCAACATTGGAACTCGGCCTTCCAAGGGCCAGTGGAGCTGAACGCCAAGTACAGGAGATGTGGGAAAAAGTCATTGGAGCTGTCTGCTACCAAACTGAAAAAAAATTAAGAAAAGTTATCAACCAGGAGAAAATTATTTTGCTGTTCTTTGACAAGGTCATTTCAATTTCTCTAAAGGCTTTTGATGTCATAGAGTACACAGCACTGAAGTTTTTCTGGGTTCGATGGCAAGCCCTGTTTCTCTGAAATTCCTTCTTGCTGAAATACTGCTTGAATTGCTGGGAGGAGCTGTGTGCCCAGTATGGTGATTCAGCCTTAAAAAAGAGGGAAAGTGGCCAGGCACAGTGGTTCACGCCTGTAATCCCAGCACTTTGGGAGGCTGAGGCAGGTGGATCACAAGGTCAGAAGTTCAAGACCAGCCTGGCCAAGGTGGTGAAACCTAGTCTCTACTAAAAATACAAAAAACTAGCAGGCATAGTGGTGGGTGCCTCTAATCCCAGCTACTTGGGAGGCTGAGGCACAGAACTGTTTGAGCCCAGGAGGTGGAGGTTGCAGTGAGCCGAGATTGCGCCACTGCACTCCAGCCTGGGTGACAGAGCGAGACTCCATCTCAAAAAAAAAGGGAAAGCCTGTCGTTTGTGACAACTTGGATGAACCTAGAGGACATTATGTTCAGTGAAATAACCAGGCGCACAAAGACAAATGCTTTGTGATCTTACTTGCAGGTAGAGTGGAGAAGTGGGACCCATAGAAGTAGAGAAGAATGATGGTTCCAGGTGCTGAGGGCCAGGGGGACAGCGAGATGCTGGTCAAAGGCTATGACTGTGCTTAGACGGGAGGAATTAAGTACATGATTGTATATCATGGTGGCTCAAGTTCATAACAATGTAGTGCATACTTGAAAATTACTAAGAGTAGTTTCAAGTGTCTCAGCACAAAAAGAAATTATGTGAGGTGATGGATATGTTAAATAGCTTGATTTAGCCATTCCACAGTATATACATATATCAAAGCTATATATCATGTTGTAAACTATAAGTAGATACAAATTTTACTTGTCAATTTAAAGAAAGAAATAATTTTTTAAAAGTGAAAAGATTTGGCTGGGCACAGTGGCTCCCACCTGGAATTTCAGAACTTTGGGAGACTGAGCTGGGAGGATAGCTGGATCCCAGGAGTTCAAGACCAGCCCTAGCATCAGAGTGAGACCCGCTCTCTGTTTTAAAAGATAACAATGCTAATAAAATAATTTTTAAGAAAAACAAATGGGAAGAGCTAACACAGATAACGTCTTTTCCTGACCAGCTCTCCACCGTGACTCCACAGACGGGGTGGCTTTAGTGAGAAGCAGATTTCAAGGCAGCAGGCAGTGGTGACCGTCCTGGTTGCTCGGCGCTGGCATCTGCCTTGTGGGCTGGGGGAGGGCGGCAGGGGGTCAGGGGCTTTTGCGGATCACAGGACACCAGGAGCCTCAGGCACAAAGGCCCAGCTGCCGGGGACAACACGCCTGGAGGCTTGTTGGTGACGCTCTGGCTTCTGGCTTCTTGGGAGGCAGGTGAGAAAGGCTGACTGGCGGCTTGCCTGACCCCAACCATCACAGGGTGCCCCAGCCGTGTGGCCCCCGCTCAATGACAGAGTAGCTGCTTCCAGTCCAGATGTGGCTCGAGGACGTGTGCAGGGACCTGCACTCTCAGCAACTGCCTCCTCACAGTAAAAGAGTGGATTCCCTTATTTCATTCTCCATCTGAATCCACACTTTCTCTCTGTCCCACAATATTTGTGCCGCCTGAAAGCTTGATTGCGTGCTAAGTCTGATTTTGTGCTAGTAACCCTGGAGCGACTCTGCATGCTCAGTATAAAAATAAAAACCAGAACCCATAAAAGGCAGAATTCAGGAATGGCACATTGTCCTGCAAAGTCAGTGAGCAGGATGGCGCAAAGCAGGGAGGGTTACCTGAAGTTACGTGGCCCCTCTGAGCTTCAGTGTCCTCATCTGAGAGCTGAGGAGCAGGAATAGCCTCACCACCGTGTGTGAACACTTGCAGGGTGCTTGGAACCATGCATGGCTCCCTGTGGTCTGCTGAGTCTCAGAAAAAGATTGGAGAGAAATCATTACTGTTCAGAAAAATCTTCACTCAGCACATTGCAGCATGCTGGGGATGTGACCGTGACCATGCATGCACATGACCGGTGCTCAGGAAACTGGGGAAAGAAACTGAAAGAAACTTAAAAAAAATAGCATGTTCTCAGGGCACACGATCACACACACCCGAAGTCAGTTGACTCCTGTGTGGCTTCCCAAGGTTGGAAGGTGCTAGTCGAGTCGATTTGGCGAAGTGTCATTCCACACAGGGGTCCTGTGGGCAGCAACGTCTTGGGGAGGCACTGAGGAAGGTCAGCTGTAGTTTGCTCCTGGGTTTCACCTCTGAGTCTGCGTCAGAGCCGCAGAAGTCAGAGTCCTCGCCGCAGGTGTCAAGTGCCGTGGAAGTCCTGCATGTGCACAGGCAGTCTCCATCTAGGGTGGGGCCTCATGACATCTTGGGACACAGGGCCTTGGAGGCAGAGGGAGGGGCCACGGACACCCCTAGAGAGAGCACAGAGTCCTTGGCAGACAGCCCTCTCAGGCTCTGGGGAGACACCTGAGCTTGCCTCTTTCAGACGGGCATCTTTCCCAAGGCCCAAGTGACTCGCAAATCCACCTTCATCTGCCATAGCACGTGAAAGTCCTCAAAAACCACAGGGCATCTGAAGGTACGATTTCCAGATAACTTAGCAAAAGGGATAGGTTTTGGAGTAGGAATTTAGCTCTGATTTTTTTTAATTCATTTTTTTTTAAATGAGAAAGCACATACTGTGCTGTCTGTTAGTCTTGGAGCTGGAGGCCAATGACACTCTAGTGTCCTCATTGTCCCTCCCCTAAAGCAAAAGCTAAGTGTGCCCTTGGCAGGCACAGGCAGTAGCAGGGCCTGCAGGCTGCCCCTTTCTTGGTGGTGCAGTGATTCTAGCCAGATCGAGGCATATGCTTGGCCCACGGTGAGGGGCTGGCAGGGCTCTGGGAGAGGGTCTGTGTGGCACATGCTAAGTGGTGGATTGTTCTCAGAGTGGAGCGTGTTTTTCTTCTCCAGCACTGCCTCTCTGTAGAGGCACGCCTGGCCGGCAGCAGGAGCTCCAGCTGTCTTTGTCATCACCTCCCTGGACTATGTGAGAAGTTCAACTGTCTTATGCTTCTTTACCTTCTAGTTGGGGTTGGGGCCAGTAACTGCTGCATACTGCGGGTGGCAGTTTCCAGACCCGCCCATACATTCTTCAGCACCTTTACCCCTGAAGGGTGAGAGGTCAACCTCCTCCCCTGGGACCCAGGCTTATCTTCAGGACTGGCAGATCCACAGCGCCCAGCAGAAGGGATGGTGCCTGACTCCTGAGAATGAGCCCTCAAAGGCACTGCAGCTTCTACGCTGAGTGCTGCTGGAAGGTGCTCACTGGAGCCCTGAGCATTAATAACACACAACAACTCTTGCCACCTGTGGCTGCCATATTGCCAGGAAGCACAAAACAGCCCATGGGGAGAGAGCACATAGGAAGGATGGAGGCCACACGACGGGAAGCCTGACCACCCCTTGAGAGCTCCAGCTACTGCCTGACTACAGGAGCTACTGCCTGACTACGCTGCAGAAAGCCCTAAGCCAGAGCCACCCAGCTGAGCCTTCCTGAAACCAGGAGTGAGCATAAAATAATTGTGGTTGTTTTAAGACACTCAGTTTGGATGATTTGCTGCACAGCAAAAGGTAATGGGAATGTCTGATGCTCCCTACTGTTACCCTTCTCGCTCTAGACTGAGAAACCACGTGTTTCCCTGGACAGCCCATGGATTCTTAGAGAGGTAGCCCAAGGGTTCTTCTCTTGCTATTTCCAGCTCTCGGCCCTCAGCAAGGCTGCTTCAGAAGACCAGGCACAAATGCCGAGCCCTATGCTTGCTTACTTACAAGTGCCTCTGCTAATTTACTTTTAATTCCTCCCTTTCTTTCAAAGGGCTTGTAGGTGCCTTGGCATGCTCCACAAGAAGTTAAAATGAAATCAAGAACATTGGCAGATGTTAGTAGAAAAGTGGGGAAGAGAAACGAATACATCAGAAATCTAAGATAAAGTGGATGCTGGCATGGAGTTAGTATTTAACTCTCATTTCTTGACAGCTAGGGTGTTTTTTTTTTTAAGTTCCAGTTCTTAATTTTAAAAAAGAGAAAAAGAAAGAACAGGTAGATTAGTTCTTCAAGAGAGGCAAGTTATTTTCCTGGCATTTTTATCCAGAAAAATAAAGTATTTGAATATACAGCATAGGAAATAGCATTGCATTTAATGTTTCCAACAGCATGTGTTTTTTGAGAAATAAAAGTCTCTTTCACATGGTGATTTTTAGAGTCATTGCATAATAAAGTCCTTGGGCAAAATGTTTTGTCCTCCTCTGGGCACAGCCAACATGTTGGCAGCTGGACAGAGCTCAGGGGCCCCAGGAGACAGAATCTGCCTTGGCGGGCAGGTCCCTTGTGGACATCGGCAGCCCTTGCTGTGCTTTTAGCAGGAACACGGTGATGTCCTGCCAGTGCCAGGGGCAGATTTTCTGGGCTGTTGATTGAGGCCAGATCCACATGCTCCTGAGCTTTCCAGACAAAGCAAATGCTGACATTCTGTTCCACAAGTCCTGTTGAGAACTCTGGCTCCAGGAGAGAGCCAGGGGGCCGTGAGGGCCAGTCAGCGCCTGCTTCTCCTTTAAAAGGTTTGCTGGGCTGGAATATCTGGACAGCACTCCGTGAACTTCTCTGGAGCATGAGACACTCTGAATAGGCATGGGTGGAACCTTGGATCCGCGCTGTGTGAATTAAGCTGCAGGCTGGGGGTTCTCCCTGGAGACAGCTTGGGCTGCTGTTCTGCAATAGGAATTGGCCAGGCCTCCCTCTGCAGGCACCGAGTAATGGCTTTGTGTTCTCATTGGTCACGGCTAACATGTGCTCCTGCCACACAAAACACAGGCACATGCGGTATGCAGGCTTTTATGCCTTATCACCTGCACCAAAAATAAATCTTCCTTCTTGGGCCTGACGCCAGAGCACGGGAGTGGGCACAGTGTCAGCATCTGCGTGCCTCCCTTGTCATCCTTGGGATGCCAGCATGGAATTGAACTGCTCTGTTTTTGCCTGTCTTACTCCTCCGCTCCAGCCTGTACCCACAGAGAGGAATACTGCAGGGGACACAGATTTCCCCTGGACGTGGGACATCTGCAAGGGCTCTCTGTGCAGGAGGACTGTGTCCTGTTCTTTGGGAGAGCTGGGGGTCTGGTGGGCATAGATGCTCCACCTCTGGCTTCCAGCATCCTCACAGCAGCTGTGCCCATTTGGGCAAAAAATTGGACCTGGGTCAGGGACCGTGTGCTTTGGGAGGTTCTCCAGTTCCTTGGCCCTGCATAAACCTGGACAACTTGGACAAACTCTGGGGGAAGGGTGGGGAGAGGCCCAGGAACTACCCAGGTGGAAATTCCCACCCACGTGGTGTGGGGGATCCAGCTCTTGATATGTAGGGAAATGAAGAATGTGCAGATGCCGGCCACAAAAGCTTTATTATTTTCTGACAGGACAATAAAAATGCTCCTTCCTCTTACCATCTAGCTCTATGCACTTCGGTGAAATCACATTTAGCTGGCTGCTGACTCAGCTTCTTGCAGGAGGTCTAGACAGATGTTCCAACACTACCTGGTCACTCCTGCCTGGAGCTGCAGCCTCCCTGCTGGTTCCCACCCCTAGGGCGCCGACCTGCTCTTCCTGCCCTGCCACCTGTGGGGCTCCAGGCTCAGCCCTCATCCTCAGGGAGCATCAAGGTCAGAGTGAGCAATGCTCTCACGTGATTCTGAACAACACGCCAGGGAGGCCTG
The DNA here is from genome assembly GCA_963573385.1 of Cacajao melanocephalus. Lineage (NCBI taxonomy): Eukaryota > Metazoa > Chordata > Mammalia > Primates > Pitheciidae > Cacajao > Cacajao melanocephalus. The sequence goes on from CAUYLG010038518.1 coordinate 120,877, forward strand.
CGGAAAACATGCCCAGGCAGCTCCCAAGAGCAGTTCTGCCAAATTCTACCATCCCCATTCTCCTGTTGGTGACTATATACCTTCTCCTTTATAAGAGAATCATTCAGTTTCCTTATGCCTGAGTTTCCCACTTGGTAAGTGAGATATCAGATGTAGGATGCCTAGAAGCCCCTCTACAAGGGACACTTACAACTATGATACTGATGATGTGCGGCTTCCTAGAAGTTTTGGTGGACCCTGATATGCACCCAGGCTCCCTTCCAGGAAGGCCTTCCTGCCCTGCTACAGAGATGTGGTCAGCAGAAAGCCCCCAGCTGACCTCCCTCCAGGATTGGGGTCACCTCAGCTTCCTGAGCCACTGCACCCATCCCAGGTAGCCACCTCCAGCACTGGGGTACAGTCTAGGAGGCAGTCACACAGGGCCAGCAGCTGCCTAACAGCGGCAAGTCTTCAGTGGCATCCCAGACCTAGAGTCTTCTAGGGGCAAGCCCAGGCTGGCAGGGAGCCTGTATCTTGCTGCCATGTACCCTGCCGTGCGCTATGGATCCTAGGGTGCTCCTTCATCAAACCCCGCATGCCAGCTCTGTGGGAGTCTGCCGGGATGGGCACAGATGCTAAACCAAGAGTTCACTTCCAGCTCCCTCTTTCCATAGGTGAGGCGCAGCATGGCTCACCTGCAGCCCAGCCCCAGTCTCTCTCTGCATATTCACCGAGACAGCGAACAGGAAGCCTAAGTACCAGTGCTTCCGACAGAAGCCAGGGAGGCCTGCGGAAAACTGTATTTCCTTGTGGGTTATACCATGAGAACACTGGTGCAGAATCCAGGCCCCTCCCCTCTGCAGGGCATTTTGTTTCTTGGCTTCAGCGTCAGAGGACAGAACGACATTAGCCCCTGTTCAGTATTTCCTTCTAGCTCTCAAGGGAGGCTGCAGGGTTCTACCTGCCCATCCTGTATGTCTGTAATTTTTGCTTCTGGTTTATTACTTATCCACATGCACAACGTGACACATGCCTGCTGAGTGGCCAGGCTGGCTACAGCCTGGAACCTGTCAGGAGGGGCTCAGAGCCACTTGTGTCCTGGGAGCACAGGACTAGGAATCAGATGGGCTTAGTCTCCCCTCTGACTTTTATCAGAGCCACATGACCTAGAGGGCTGTCTTAGTCCATTTCCCATTGCTTGTAACAGAATACCTGAAACTGGGTAATGTATAAAGAAAGGGAATTTCTTACAGTTCTGGAGGCTGGGAAGTCCAAGGTTAAGGGAATGCCTCTGGGGAGGGCCTGCTTGCTGGTGGGGACTGGCTAGCATGCTCAGCAAGGCATCACATGGTAAGGGGGCTGATTATGCTTTCCTCTGCTCATAAAGCCACTGTGATAACCCTTTAATCTGTTAATCAATGAAGAGATTAATCTGCTCCTAAAGGCAAAGCCCTCATGATCCAGTCACCTCTGATAGCCCCACCTCTCAATATTGCCACACTGGAGATTTAGTTTCAACACATGATTTGGAGGGAACATTCAAACCTAACAAGGGTATACACATTCCCAGTCCTCACATATAAACTGGGCATGACCATCTTTCATGGCGGGAGAGCTTCAGGAATCACAGTACTGCCCCTCAAGTCCCCCTAAAAGCAGCTGCCTTTCTTAGAACTCAAGGCCGAGGGCCCGGCACTGCTCAACTAAAGCTTGGCTCTGAGGATCTGGGAGATCCTTGATGGTAAGGCTGGAAAAGAGATATCCAGAGGAAAAGAACCCAATAGGAGTGAAATTGTGATTCAGGGCCTGGAACAATTTTGAGACTATAATCAAGCCAAATGCAGAAAGAAAAAAAAGAAAACCAAGTAACTAAACACAGGGTAAAATGATAAGCACCCTGAGAGAGTTGTAGCGCAAATACAAAACAAATAAAAAGACGTTATGAAATGAAACCATGAAGAGCCATAAGACAGGAGGAATTAGTTGGTCTTCCTGTTGGGAATGTTGTTCCTGGCCTGCAGGGTAGGAGAACGGTCCTGGAGAGGAGGAAGCTCATTCCTAGGACAGCTCCATTTGGCTCAGAATTGAACAACAGTTTATAGTTATAATAATGTGAATGTAATTCTGGCACTTTGGGAGGCCGAAGCAGGCCAATCACCTGAGGTCAGGAGTTCAAGACCAGCCTGGCCAACATGGTGAAACCCTGTCTCTATTAAAAATACAAAAAAATTAGCCAGGTGTGGTGGTGCATGCCTGTAGTTCTAGCTACTTGGGAGGCTGAGGCAGGAGAACGCTTGAACCTGGGAGGCAGAGGTTGCAGTGAGCTGAAATTGCACCACTGCACTCTAACCTGGGTGACAGAGCAAGACTCTGTCTCAGAAATGAATACATGAATAAACAAACAAACAAACAAATAAATTAATAAGTGAATCGTGTTCATTTGGTCTTAATAGTTAGAAATTATTTACAAATAGTTGTGGTGGCTCACCCCTGTAATCCCAGAGCTTTGGGGGCCGAGGTGGGTAGATCACTTGAGGTCGGGAGTTTAAGACCAGCCTGACCAACATGGGGAAAACCTGTCTCTACTAAAAATACAGTTAGCCTGGCATGGTGGCGCATGCCTGTAATCTCAGCTACTTAGGAGGCTGAGGCAGAAGAATTGCTTGAATCCACGAGGTAGAGGTTGCGGTGAGCCAAGATCATGCCATTTACACTCCAGCCTGGGACACAAGAGCAAAACTCTGTCTAAAAAAAAAAAAAAAAAAAAAAAAAATTATTTATAAACAGAGCACATGCTGCATGTTTGTCACTAAAGTGAAGATGGTCTAAAGTAAAAGGTAGGGGAAAAAGGAACATTTAGAAAAAGGAAAGTCAAACAAAGATGGTAGAATTGCTACTCTCATTGTTTTTTCATCTTAGAAAATAAGGTGTTAGGAATGACTCCTGAAAGCTGATAAAACAGATATTGAAAGATATTCTTAGCATTCCAAAGGTAACAGACTAACTAAAATCATAAATATAATGGCAGACATTGGGAAAAGAGGGTATATAAGTTAGAAAAATATTCACTTTTCTTTTTTCTTTTTTGAGATGGAGTCTTGCTCTGTAGCCCAGGCTGGAGTGCAGTGGCGTGATCTCAGCTCACTGCAACCTCCACCTCCCGCGTCCAGGTTCAAGCGATTCTCCTGCCTCAACTTCCCGAGTAGCTGGGAATTACAGGCACGCACCACCATGCCCAGCTAATTTTTATATTTTTAGTAAAGATGGGGTGGCACCATGTTGGCCAGGATGGTCTTGAACTCCTGACCTTGTGATCTGCCCACACTGGCCTCCCAAAGTGCTGGAATTACAGGTGTGAGTCACCGTGCCTGGCTGCAAAATATTCACTTTTCAACTGGAAAGTCAATTGGTATTTCTCACGGCTGATAACTTGTCAGAACAGAGGTTTCTATCACAGGCAATCACAGACGACTGAATCCAGGAACAGCTATCAGATGTTCCCCTGAGAGATGTAAGGGGTGAGTGTAAGACCTTTGCCTTGTGTCACAAGCTCTTTTGCTGTTGTTGTTTCTTCCCCTTTGGTTATCAGTTGATCTAGTACATGGTACAAATAAAAATTTTTAGAAAGCAATATGTCTTTGTAGAAAACGTGGAAAATAGAGAAAAGTAAAATTACTGACAATTCTACTAATCGGAGATAACCAGTTGGGATTCTTATTGTTGGTACATTTCATATTCCATTTCTTAAATAATTAGTGTATATATTTGGTACATTTCATATTCCATTTCTTAAATAATTACTGTGTATATATTTTTGAAATTTTCTTTTCTTTTCTTTCTTTCTTTCTTTTTTTTTTTTTTGAGATGGAGTTTTGCTCTTGTTGTCCAGGCTGGAGTGCAATGGTGCAATCTCGGCTCACTGTGACCTCCACCTCCTGGGTTCAAGTGATTCTCCTACTTCGGCCTCTTGAGTAGCTAGGACTACAGGCATGTCCCACCACGCCCAGCTAATTTTGTGTATTTAGTAGAGATGGGGTTTCTCCATGTTGGTCAGGCTTGTCTCAAACTCCCCACCTCAGGTGATCCGGCCGCCTCAGCCTCCCAAACTGCTGGGATTACAGGCTGAACCACTCCGCCTGGCCAACATTTTCTCTTTTAAACCATAGCGTGCTTAAATTACAAACACTAACTAATAAATTTAGATTTCTTTGAAAATGAGGTTTTAAATATTATGTATTAATATTTATGTATTATCCTCCATCACCTTATACACCATAACATATAATAATTCCCCTAATATTGAATATTTGGGTTGTTTCCAGTATATGTTATTAAGGCAAATTCCAAGGTGAGCTTTTTTTAAACATAAATCTTCATATTTCTAAAGGTTTCCCTAGGATACATTCTTAGAGGATTATGGGGTCAATATGTATAAGCTCCATACTGCAAGCATGCCTTCAGTAAGACTTCACTTAATTTCTTTTCCTCTGAAGGCCTACTGGTCTACCCTTTGTTATTGTTTGTACCCTTTGGACCTATAGGTTATACTGAAAGTTCACATGTAATTATCAGAGATTTGATATTTAGCTGGGAGAAATTTCATTATTGTGTGGTGGTGTTAGCACACTGTAAATATTGACCTCTGTAGCTAGGTGTAAAACCACAGGATTTGTGAATTCAAACCACTAATGAGTCCTGAAAATAGCAACTGTAAGAACTGAGGATAGGGTTGACTACTGTGCTGAGAGCAGGGGGGAGTACTGCTGACTTCACGAAGACTGATGAGTCAAAGAAAGCAAAGATCAACCTCAAACTTTACCAGCTTATATCTTCTTCCCCTCCCCTCCCCTCACCTCTCCTCCCCTCCCCTCCCCCTCCTCCCCTTCTTTCCCCTTTGCTCTCCTTCTTTCCCCTCCCCTCCCCTCCCCTCCCCTCCTCTTTCCTTTCCTTTCCCACATCCCTCCATCCTTTCATCCTTCCATCCATCTGTCCATCCCATCAGGATTTTAAAAAGCTTCTTCAAAATCTACTGCAGGCCAGGTGTGGTAGCTCTGCCCCATCATCCCAGCACTTCGGGAGTCCGAGGTGGGAGAATCTCTTGAGCCCAGGAGTTCAAGACATGCCTGGGCAATATGGAGAAACCCTGTCTCTACAAAAAGATACAAAAATGAGCCAGGCATAGTGGTAGGTGCTTGTGGTCCCAGCTACTTAGGAGGCTCGCTCGAGCCTGGGAGGTGGAGGTTGCAGTAATTTGAGATTTCACCCTTGTACTCTAGCCTGCATGAGAGAGCAAGACCCTGCCACAAGCAAAACAAAAACAAAAACAAAAACAATCGCTACCACAGCAATCCCTTTCAATGCCTCAAAAGATCAGAACTTGACCACAATTGCAAAAGATCAGAACTTTACCATGATTGACTCCTATGAAACTGAACCTCTATGGGACATTTTGACTTCAAAGCAGCCATGCAACATATACTTCAAGTAATCCAAGGACACACGCAGTGTTTGTGGGGAGGCTCAGAAATACTCCCCCACTTTTGAGAAAATTAGGTATTTTTATCTAGAGTGAAGAAAGCAGAAAATAACAAACGATAAAATTCAGATACCAGAAGTTTAAGAGGACCATATAGACGAAATCCATTTTGGTGGGGGGTTGCGTTTATAGAGAATTCAAAGCCTCTAGAAGCTTCCAGACAGTGTGCAGGTCCGAATTTGAAAAAGTGCAAATAACTGAGGGGGACTTCATCTTAAACTGTGGTCTCTTTTCAAACTTTTTGTGGGTGCTCTGGTTCTGACCTCGCTCCTGTGTTGGTGACAGCTTTGCTGAGACAGAGGCTTTCTTCCTGTCTCGAGAATGCAGCCTCCGCATCATTATCAGTTCCTCCAGGTTGTTAATTACCTTTTGGTTTTGTGATTCTGTCAACCAAATAAACATATCAAGAGAGGATGCTGCCAAGGCCTGCTTTTACAGTTGCATTATGAATCCTCTTGGACTGTCCTCTGAAGTTGGCCAGGCTCCTCAAATATTTGTAAACTCAGTACCTAATTCCACCAGGCACCTCACAAGATACACTACGAATGAGGTTATGGGGCTGGAAGCTAGGATCTTCGAGGTCACTGAAGGAATAGGTTGTCCTTATGAAAGAGCTTCATAAAAATACAAATTAATAATAACAGTAGATCATCACTTATTTAACCTCCACTTTGAGGATCATGGGCTGCATTTAGGATGAAGTGCCGAGAACGGAGTCTCAGGGAGTTTGTGACATTTTTACCTGGGGTCGAGGGACATCATGGGGGCTTTCTGAGTTGAAGAGTGAAGTGAAATTTACTACACCTACAGTTCCTTCTTGTCTCAATTGCCAGGAAGAAAGACTGAGATATAATACCTGTTGCTGGAAATGGATTTACAACATCAGGAAAAATGCAAACAGAGACAGTGGATCACTCAGCAAGGCTAGTTTACTTCCTGCTTGGAGCTTGCCCAGTCCTGTTCAGACATGCCGGAGCGAGTCAAGGTAGCTGATTAAAGACGTGCTGATTTAGAGAATATATATACATGTGTATATGTTTATGCTAATAGAGGATAATGACCATAGAGCAAGAGATTGTAACTCCTTATAGTGTAGCCTAAGATAAAAACTTTGAAGACGAATTTTCCCATTTCTCATACCTGTCAGAGAACACTGACTGAAAAATAATTCATATTAATTCCAGCAGACCTATTTATCCATGATGCCATTTTAATCATTAAAACATAGAAGACTTAGACGGGTGCGGTAGCTCCCACCTGTAATCTCAGCACTTTGTGAGGCGGAAGAAGGTGGATCATCTGAGGTCGAGAGTTCGAGACCAGCCTGACCAACATGGCGAAGCCCCATTTCTACTAAAAATACAAAATTAGCCAGGCAGGGTGGCTTGTGCCTTTAATCTCAGCTACTTGGGAGGCTGAGGGAGGAGTATGGCTTGAACCCAGGAGGCAGAGGTTACAGTTAGCTGAGATTGCACTATTGCACTCCAGGCTGGGCAACAAGAGCAAAGCTCTGTCTCAAAACAAACGAAAACAAACAAACAAACACGGAAGATGAAAATGTCTGAGTTGAAGTTTGGTAAAGTTACTGGGTCAGCTCCGTACATTAAAAAGCAAATGCTTGAAAAGTCATCCAGGGTGTCTGCTGGGCCATCTTCAGACGAAAGTGGTGTTCTTTGGCAAGTGGCAGTCAACACAGCAGGAAACAATAGAGGAATAAAATGAATGGTGGTACAAGATGATGGCCTACAGTTAATGGAGAGGGGGCGACACTGAAAATCAATGGGGGTGAGTACATAATAAAGGTGGTTGGATTTTTTTAAATGAGAGAAAATGTAGAAACAAAAAAAAAATGTGAGGTTGAATAAGATGGAGATGATAAGTTAGAAGAAATTTGAGTGGGGACATGAAGCTGGGGCAGATGTCTCCGTGATTCAGAGTGCCGAGGTGAGTGCAAGTCCTAGAACGTGCTTTGGACATGAATGGAGAACTTAGGGATAGTGAAGACAGTGTGCAGAGAGACAGGTCGGGTAAGGAAAAGAGAGGGACCGGCAGCCACAGTGGCACACGTGCACTAAAGCAGTATTATGGCTATTGCTGTACCTCCATCTCTCCCGCTCCTTAGCCTCCAAGGGGCCAGCATGAAACTGCCCAGGACAGAGATGTGTGCTAGGCATGACGCTTACATGGTGCACCCCCAATTGGGAGACGGAAGCTGGGCTAGTAGGGACATAGGATAGCTGGGTGCACTCTGGTGTGAATTTGGGGTAGAAAACTAACCATCCGATATAGCCGTAGCAGGTACATTGGTCGCCTTTTTCTTCGTGTGCTTGGAGGTAGAGGGGCGAATGGTTTCTGAGAGTGGAGAATGCCCTTTCCATCCTTTCTCTACCATTGCGTGACAGTGCTTAGGCCGTGCTGTTTTCTTAGGCATGAAGGATGTGCCCAGGGAGGCAGCATGAGAGGGAAGGGGACTTCTGAAGGGAGGCTGGAAGGAGCCGACGCCTCCATCAGGCTGTCTACCAGGCCAAGGTATGAAAGGATCACAACGGCAGCATGCTCAGAGGACTGCCTGTCCTTGCAAGGGCACGATGCGCTGCTATGTGGAGGGAATTTGCCAAACAGCAACCTTGGATGAAGAACTGCTCAAAGCTTCTTTGGTGTCCCTGTGAGCTCACATCAGAGGAAACCTACCTACCAATGTGGAAACTGGAGGAAGAGGGAAGAAGTCAGAAAGCCCTTTATTGTGGATCATGAGGCAGTGAGAGGTGCCCTACACATACATGGGCATCAGCAGGGAACAGTCTCCTGACTTTCCTCTCAAATTGTAGCTAGAAATCCCTATGGAACAAATAAGAAAGGGCTTTCACATGGCTAAATATACAGATGGACTGATCTATACACTTAGGCAAACACATAGATCAATTGATGTGTTCATCACTGGAGGATGCACAGTTGGGCACATGCATACCTACAGCCTAGTGGGGCATACATTTTTGAAAACACACTTTCTGTAAAGTGATCTTGATAACATCCAGTGGTCACTGAGTGCCTACATGGCCATTATGTTGGGCACCTCACATTTAATTGGCACAATAGCCCTCTAGGTAGAAACTGTAAGTTGCCCCATGGTCTGGCTTGGGCAGTGATGCACTTAGAGGTTGAGCTCCTGCTCAGGTCTCACCACGGGGCATGGAGCTGGAGACAGGGCTGTAACCCTTGGCGCTGCACAGCCTCCCCTGGAACAAACCGCCCCCTCTCCCAGTTTAATGCAAACAAGGAGAGCGGCTGGAGTGAATGGAAAGCACAGTCACACCTTGATGAAGATGAACCTTGACGAAGATGAGCAATGGAAATGTACTGTGGACAGTCAGCGGTGCTAAGGAGCCATGGCTGGAAGGTTCTGCCAGAGGCAGCAGATGTGGAGGCTGAGGCACCGAGGTGCCACCTCTTGCACAGGCTCCCTAGTTTGTCTACATTGGATTGTGTACTCTCTCAGTAAACCTTGTTTGAACACACCTCTCATCCATGTAAGAGATTAAAAAAATAGACAGAGAAGCTCTAGTATGTTCTCCCTGGCCCTATGGCACTCCCGGTGTGTCCCCCCTCACACCGGGGCATCTGGGAGCTGCAGAGACTGGGAATAGGAAGGGCAATTTCGAGTCTGTTGGCTCAGGCTTGAACAGTGAAAGGGAAGTTGGATAGGCGGAACTTGTATAAAAAGCTTTAAGGGCTTTCTCAGTAAGAGGCTTAATGAGTGCTAATATATGCCATCTAATATGGAGCATCCATTTTTAGGAAAGCTGGATTTTGCTAAGTGTCTCTGAGATGGTAGGGTGAATGGCAGCTTTGAAATAAGGTGTTCTTATGTAAATCCCCAGGCTCTGCAGCCAATGACATGACCCATTCCAGTTACGAGGAGGGGGACATGGGAGGGGGTGGAGACCCCAAAGGGTAGGATCAGGCGCCGGCTGTGGAGCCAGCTCTGTCCTGAAGGGGCTGAAGCCCACCCGGCCTGCAGCTGCTCCCTGCTGCAGAACAGCCCTGGAAGGCCTGCAGCTTCCATCAAAGGTATTGTCTCCTTCTGTGTCCACTTTGCTAAACTGTGATGTGATCAATGTAATCAACCTGAAAATCTGCAGACATGTCATGCCAGAGACACAGCCTGCAGCTTAATTTTAAGAATGCAGCACTCCATGGTTCCTTTGATTCAGCTGGGGTGGAAGCTGTAGGAAGGTGATATGCAAATTTATGCAAATGAGAAGCAATTCAGATTGGCTCAGAGTCCAGATCCCTTTTGTTCTTGGCTATAGTGGGTTTGGGCTCCTGGGCTGAGGATAGCAGGACTGTCTTATGAACATCTTGCCCCTGGGGGTAAAGCTGTAGTTTCTCAAATCTCTGCTAGTTGTTAAATCGTCTGCAAGCATTTTGACCTGGCTGAAGCTAACTTGAATTTATAACTATAACTGCAACTGGGTACTGAAAAATTAGATTAATTAAAACTTAATTGACTAAAAAAGAATTCATCAGGTTTTAGTTCCATTTGGACCTTCAGTCCTATTTTGGTCCTTTGTGACCTACAGTCTCTGTCACTTTTAAACACCCGGGACCTTGACAGGCTGTAACCCTGAGGCAAACGCCTTACCTTTAGATGGTCTCCAGGTCTAGGTTCTACTAAAAGAAGACCTGATAAAGTGGCTATATTTTAAATTCTGGAAAGCCTGGCCACCCCACAACGCCCCTAGTGAAATTTGCATCTCACTTAGGTGGGCAATGCCTACGCCCTCCCTAGTGGTGTCAGCAAGGCAGTCATTTCTCTAGCCTACCAGCTGCTCCTGTGCAAAGGGAGCATTCAGTGCAGAAAACTGGGAGGAAGGGAGCTCATCTTCACTTCCTGGGTGCTGATGAAAGATGCTGACTTCTCCCCTTCCTCTAGCCGCTGAGGGTGCAAGCCCATTTTACAATGGGGAAGACTGATGCTCAGAGAATAGCCAGTATGTTTGATCATACTGATGGCATGTGGCAGAGAGGGCTGAAGTCCAGGTTCTACTGTGGGCAAAGCTTGGGCCCTTTCCACAGGGCCTTCCTCACCACTACAGTGACCTGGACAGGAAAGGCCAGCTTGGATGAGCTGGTGGTGTCACTGGCAGTAGCTGCTAGCCTACCAAGCCTGGCTTGCCATCCTGGCTTCCCTACTGGTCAGGTGTATGGACCTGTGTGATGGTGGATTGTATGTGCCAACTGGCTGGGCCATGGGGTGCCCATGTATTTGGTCAAACATTCTCCTGGGTATTTCTGTGAAGGTAACTTTAAATCAGTGAACTGTGAGGAAAGCAGATTGTCCTCCATAATATGGGTGAGCCTCATCAGTTCATTGAAGACCTGAGTAGAATAAAAGGCTGGTCTTGTCTGGGAGGAGAGAGTTGCCTTTGGACTTCACTGCACCATCGGGAGACAGCCTTCAGGTGCCTGCAGTTTCAGCTCTCCTGGGGCTCCAGCCCGTGGCCCACTATCCAGAGTTTGGACTTGCCAGTCTCTGTAATCATATGAGCAAAGTCCCCTAGACTTTCTCTCTCTATACACGCCTCTGCTGGTTATTTTCCTCTGGAGATCCCTGACTGATACAGTTGCACTGAGCTTTTTAACTTTTCAGATCTCCCAATTATCTGTGCTTGGCAATAAATCACACTTGGATCACAGAAATGGGATGATGAAGGCTGGTGGTCCTTAAGCTTTAGCAAGAACCACAATCATTCAGAGGTTTCTTAAAACTCAGTTTGTCGGATCTCAGCTCAGGAGAGCCTGATGCAGCAGGTCTGGGATGGGGCGTGAAGTTTGTATTTTTACCTGTTCCTGGGTGATGCTTTGAAAATGACTTCTGTCAATGACAGTCCGGAACAATGACTGACCTGCTCTTAGCGTCTGATAAATAGTGGCTACCGTGCTTACTGACCCACATGCTCTTAGAAATGTTTCTGCCACAGCAGGGCTAGCAGTCTTGTTGGTCTTATTAGGTGTGGTCACAGCTCCCAGGTTTCCCTAAACTCATTTACAGGAGTGGTGACTTTGGGGAGACTATAAAGGAGGAACCTGGTACCCACAGACCCACCCTAATCAAGCTTGTCATGGTCTCTCCTGCACGCGGCACAGATCTTCGTGGATTGTAGCATTTGGGACCTGAGTCCATGCCCATGCGGAAGCCCTCTGCAGTGTTAGCTTAGTGTAGCTGCGTTTCCAGAATGCAGGCAGCAGAAGCTGTAATAGATTCTCACCTTGCCATGCGCACTGATGGCTCACATTCTAAACAGTCAGGTGACTGAAGCTTAATTGGAATTCGAAGGCTTAAAAATTTTTATATTTGTCACTTTTTAGAATAATTGAGTATATTTTAAAAATCTGATCACAAAATCATGGCTGGTTTGAGGGGTTATGCCAATCTGGATTCTATTATTTTGGAAAGGGAAGAAAATCAGAGGCTAGTCTGAATCCTCAGAATCTTTGGAGATTGAGAGCCAGGGCCTACAGTACCAAATTTGGAGAAAATTCTTTTGAGGTGACACATTTTATTTTAAGGTGCCTTTGTCAAATTCCACAGGGCATCAGGAGCCGTGTTCTGTACGCTAAGGGCGGGGCATCAGCTGTGCCTGCTGCTGTGGGTCACCATGGAATGACTGATGAGCACTTTCTCTTCTCTGTGCCCAGAGCACAGGCAGCAACGGCACCGCACACACAAGAGAAACCCACGCAGCTGCCTGCGACCACCTTCCCTCCGCAGCCCAGATGAGCCACCATTTTACATTAGCAATTGCTCTACTTCCCCATGGCAAAGGCAGGACTGGAACACGGAACTGCAGCAAGCGTCCCCAGTACCATCCAAGCCCATGGCTGACTCAGACACGGGTTAGCCTGGGCAGTTGTCAACCTGCACAGTGAGGTGAGGGCAGTGGGCGGGTGTGGGCAGAGAGAGCTCATAGCAGTCCAAGGACCTCAGCCCAGGGCATCTCCCTTGACTTCAGGATTTTTAACTGAGCCCATGGTTGGGAAGAGCCCTGGAACAGTTGATGGACGCAGCCTAGGTCAGTGGCTGCCCAGCTCAGAGGCTCTGTGGAGGCTCCCGGGGACGGGCCAGGCTGGGCTGCTCATGCCATGCTATCGGGGACCTTAGGAGGGGTCCAGACCAGGATTATAACCCTCTATTTGATTGCTGCTCTCTTCCCAGGCAGGAGGAGCCTGGTATCACTCTGGGTCGATTATGTTCAGGATTAAATGGGGATGCTATAGCCTTTGAGGGAGCTTGTAGGTATGAAAGCTCTGATGCAGCAGGTCTGGGGCGGGGCCTGAGGGTTTGGCTTGCTACCCTGCTCCTAGGAGAGGCTGCTGGACTACAGGCCACACTTCCAGAAGAAGGGTTCTAGTCTCCATGGATGCTCCTCCTGATTGAGACAAAAGACAACTTTATGATCCTGGATGTAATTTGGAATAGGGAAAGTCCCTCCTTGCTTTCTAACTTCCATTAACACCGATTTCCGTCTCTTAATGGCAAACTCTGTACTGTTAGGGGCCATATGTGTGCATGGCTTCAGCAGTGATTGGCAAAAACATCAATGTGTTGTGAACTCATGATGGGCTGAATGGAAAAGGTCAGTGATGCTCCCCGCTAAAGCATTTATGGGAGCAAGGCACATTTTCCAGTTTGGTAAAACAGGAGGTCAATATTTGCATGTAGGTCTCACGAGAGATTTCCAACTCTTTCCAGCGACAGGCCCTGGATTCTTAGAACACCTGCCTGGTGATTTATCAGCTTGAATTTCTCAGGCCTGCCCACCAGGCTCTCCTAACACAGAGCATGTCACCCACTTAGTGGCTACCATCTGCCTTAGAGGCAACATTTGCTTCAGACGCTCACTCCTGACGGAAGCCATGGGTCATAGTCCCAAGTCCATACTCTCCTCTCTCAGTGGAAATCCAGTCCCAGTAGGACGGTGGCCTCTTGGCTGCTGGGGCTCGAGCTGTTCAGTCACCTCTTTTTGCTTTGATGTGCTCACTTTGCCTGCTTTGAATTCACTCAAACTTCCTCTCTCATTTCTTTTTTTTTTTTTTGAGACGGAGTCTCACTCTGTTGCCCAGGCTGTAGTGCAGTGGCACAATCTTGGCTCACCGCAACCTCTACCTCCCATGTTCAAGCAATTCTTCTGCCTCAGTCTCCTGAGTAGCTGGGATTACAGGTACACACCACCACGCCCAGTAAATTTTTATATTTTTAGTAGAGACGAAGTTTCACCACATTGGTCAGGCTGGTCTCGAACTCCTGACCTCATGATCCACCCACCTCGGCCACCTAAAGTGTTGGGATTACAGGCATGAGACACTGAGCCCAGCCCAGTCTTCCTCTTTCTCTGGCACATTCAATGCTTTGGGTTCAGGTCGTTTTGTTACCCAGTTCCCTCCAGGGCTGACCATTTCCAAACCCTCAACCCTCACTCCCCTTCTCCCATCCCACTCCAGTCTCACCTACTCCATAGCTCTTTCCAGGGGACATTGAGCCGCTGCTCTTCTCTGTCCTCCCACGGACATACATCACCTTCCTCAGTTGGAGCCGAGGTGTCTTCACATTGCACTGTTCTCCCTAGTGTGTTTGTTCACGTGTCTTATTTTCGGCTTTCTTTATTAACTGGAAGGGCCCTCGTGTGCCCACATCCCTCTCCAGAGAGTTCTGTCTGGTAATTTGCACACATGAGGCCAGGAGAATTGCCATGGAAGGTCTGAGTGTCCACCTCTAGCTCTTTCTTGTGTTTTAAAAAAAAAACAAAATACAGGGGCCGGGCACAATCGCTCATGCTTGTAATCTCAGCACTTTGGGAGGCTGAGGATCACTTGAGCTCAAAAGTTCGAGACCAGCCTGGGCAACATGGCGAAACCCCATCTCTACTAAAATACAAAAATTAGCCAGGCATGGTGGTAGCATGTGCCTGTAATCCCAGCTATTCGGGAGGCTGACATATGAGAATCACTTGAACCTGGGAGGAGGAGGTTGCAGTGAGCTGAGACCGTGCCACTGCATTCCAGCCTGGGCGACAGAGCAAGACCCTGTCTCAAAAATATAAAATAAAATTAAAAAATAATAAAATTAAAAAAAAGAAGATACAGGGTTGGGAGTGTGTGGTGATCCACGTGGCAACTCTTCCTCGACAATGAGACTGCAACAATCCCTTGATCCAGAAATAATCCCTGCTTTTTGCCCCTACATCACAATTTACAATATGGCACAATCATTCTGTAGCATTTGCATGTTAAATGGGCAGGAGAACTTGAAAAAGAATTCATCGAATGTCTCTGGTTAGAAAACAAGGATTCACCTCCTTTGTCAGAAAAGTGACCTTTAGAAACCAGTGTTGCTGATGATACAAGATAAACTTAACTACTGCAGTTTCAGTTTACACTGACATCCACATTGGCTAGCCTTAGGGAGTCTCTCCAGTGTTGTGAGGCTTTTCACATCATTTGAAAGGGAAGAGGAAAGGCCTGGAATTCTTGAGTTGTATTAGGAACCCCAAGGGGCAGAGGTGCTGAGTATTTCTATCAGCCTGGTAGCTTGGAGCCCTGAGCTAATGGTCCTCAAATATTTTAGGGTTGATTTGTATATGCGCAGAAACTCATTCACATGCAAATTCTTCTAAAATAGGAATTTGTAAATGGGGTGCACACCTCTAAGAGTGCTGCAGCTACTTGTCCGGTGTCTTGCCTTTAGAGTTACTGTTGGAGCCACGGCTGAAATCAGAGAGGCATTTTCTGTAATGCCGAGAAAGGCAGGAAGCGGTGAGAGGCTTGTGGCTGAAAATGCAAAGCTGTTTGGAGGTGACCTCCTCTCCACCTCCCACCCACTGCTCTGTAATTTCCCCAGGCAAGGCTGAAGGAGCCTTTCTTGGAAAAACCCTGAGAATGTTGCTGCACAAAGGTGGGGAGAGTCCCTGATGGACCATGAGGGGCCATGTGGGGCTAGGGGTGGATAGGGGAGCTTGGATCTCAGTGTCAGGGCAGTCCGGCTGCCCATTGCCTGGCGTGGGTGAGCTCAGGGCTGCTCCGTGTGGGGGCGTCCAGACCTGGCTGCTGATGCCTTGTGGCTAAGGCCACTCCCATCTGCATAAGCCAGTTTGGAGGTCCAGCTGGCCCCCTAGGCAGTGGAGGCCAGTAAGGGCTTCTCCCAGGGTGACTACCCAGATAAACCTGGTCCGCGTGTTGAGCTAGAATTGGCCCTGTTTTCTGCTAATTTCCATTCCCTGATTCTGCTGCCTGCTACAGGAGTGATTTTGGATTTGGGCTGACCTGGTAGACTTCTGAAAGACAGTGCTTTGGGTTCAAGTTGTCGTCAGGTAAGTTATTACCTAATTGCCTCCAGAACTATCCCCTTCCAAACTCTTACTCCCTCTTGTTCCTTTTACACTCTAGCCTTATCTTATCCAAGGTCCATCTCCAGGTTGCGTCCAGCAGCTAGACTCTTCTAAGAGCGTGGTTATCAGTGCAAGATGCTATATGGTGTTTACTGGATAGACACTACAGTAAGTCCAGGTTTTGTGGGCCCGATCCTGGGGGGCCTGTTATAAGAAAGAACACAAAATTATAACATAATTTATACCCCTGTTCTCTGCTAAGAGGGGAGGTAGAATGTGAACTGCTGGTAGGCTGAACCCACAGTGGTTCATATCCCTTACTTTGTCAAATTTAAGAAAAGGTATAATAATGATTATCTGTTGCTAAGGCACCCACTTAATGAGTGGCCTGTGTAGGTGAAGGGTCTTCAGGCCTAGTCATCATTAAGGCATGGGGGTGTCTATGCCATAGCTAGTAATGTGGTTCTAGAATATTTCAGAAGCATCAATACCATGCTTTGGCCATGGCATTTATTTCAAAATAGTATCCCCACATGTGATAGCAATACTAAAGGAAATACGTAACAGAAGGAATATTCACACATTCCATCATTCTGCTAAAACGGCTGTTCTCTTCTCAGTATGAATGCATGTTTTTAAACAGCTGTAATGATAACTTTGGAGTGATGAAAGCCTTTCTAAGAAAGACAAAAACCTGGAAAAGATTGACACACATAAAAATAGAATAATGTGGGCAATGCAGAGCAGAATCCAAGTCTAACGACAAATGGAAATGTGGGAAAATATTTGCAACTTATATCGTAGACAAGGAGCTAATTTTCTTAATTTATAAAGAACTCCTACAAATCAATAACAAAAAGATCAGTAGTCCAAAGTGATTAAAATATATTAATAAAAGTTCTCAGACAAGGGAATACAAACAGCTTTTAAGCACATGAAATATGTAAGAGCTATACTGAAATTTTTAAAGAGCAGGTTTTTTTGTCTCTGATCCAGACTGGAGTGCAGTGGCATGATCTCGGCTGACTGCAATCTCAGCCTCCTAGATTCAAGCAATTATCCTGCCTCAGCCTCCCAAGTAGCTGAGATCACCAGCACATGCCACCACTCCCAGCTAAGAGCAGGGTTTTTTGTTGGTGGTGAAGATTGACAAACTGATCCTAAAATGCAGGAAATCCAAAGGCCCAAACTCCTTGTGGAAGAAGAACAAAACTGACAACTCACTGTATCTGAAGGAAAGATCTGTTAGAAAGAAAGCTAGAGGAATTAAGACAGTGTGGTGTTTACACACGAGTGGACAGCTCAGTGTTACAGAAGACATTGTTAACTTAAAAATGACACAATCTATACGTTTGGAAAAGGAGACTTTATTTCTTGTAAAGGGTTACAGCCGTCAAGGTGGCCATCCCTTAGGCCGTGAAAGCTTGCCTTTGGCCAAGGCCAGAGACAGACACTCCAAAGGAGGGAGCAGAGCGGGAGCTTTGTGCTCAGTGGGTTGGATAAACAGGCATATTCAGCAGGTTATAGGAGGAGCTAGGAGTATTCATGAAGGTGGTCCTGATGCATGTGTGCTGAACCAACAGGCTCATAACATACGACTCATGTCTACCTTGGGGTGGAGACTGAACATTTAAATGGATTACAATCAGGCCCTATATGTCAAAAGGTCTTTTCGGGACACGGAGGGATTCAAGTGCAAGCCAGCCAGAGCCAGTGCTGGAGCTGCGGCTGGAGGAACTGGTCAGCGTCCAGTTAGTCAGCGTCTGTGAGCTGGATGAGTTGTAATCGCTTTAATATTGCTTATCTCAAGGTCGGAGCTTGTTTGTTTAGCTGCTAGAGAAAGAGAAAAAGCTTGTGGCAGTTACAACACAGTTCACTCTGTAAGTGGAGGGGGTGTGTGACTTAACCTTGTCTGGCGTGGCCTTAGGTCCTG
This sequence comes from Cacajao melanocephalus, assembly GCA_963573385.1. Classification (NCBI taxonomy): domain Eukaryota; kingdom Metazoa; phylum Chordata; class Mammalia; order Primates; family Pitheciidae; genus Cacajao; species Cacajao melanocephalus. The sequence continues at coordinate 138,710 of CAUYLG010038518.1, forward strand.
TTTGTAATTTGGTATTTTATTGCCACAAAGAGTCTGTTTTGTGAGTCTTATGATCTCTAGTTGTTGTGTCTAAATCCCAAAAGGAAAATAATTTAATGAGGTGTGTCTGACCTCCTGTCCCATCGTGGAACTTAGTTTTTATGGTTTTTCTGGGGTCTCCTTGGCCAAGAGGGAGTTTGTTCAGTCATTAAGGGGTTTGGAATTGTATTTTTAGTTCACAAAATATAGAATCTAGGAATGGTTATGTATGGTTATTTGTATGGATGCTTGATTTACACAAAAAAAGATACCATAGTACAGAGGGAACATTTTCTTCTCTCAATAAATGACTAATAAAATTTCTATCCAGATAGAAAATATTTCTTCTGACTCCCATGTCCTTTCAAACTCAGAATGAATCTCAGTTCTAAATGCAAAAGGCAGAAACAATGAGGCTTTAAAAAGCAGAATATTTTTATGATCTTGGAACGGGGAAACATTTCTTAAACAGGACACAAACCATGCAGAAAGGGGCAATGTTGATAAGTAGGACTCTATTACGATCGAGCATTTCTGTTCCTCTGAGGATAACATTACGAGATTTAAAAGGCAACCTTAGAATGGAAGGAGATATTTACAATACATAAATCTGACAAAGAACTCATATTCGAAATATATAAAGAGCTCTTATAAATCAATATGACAAGACATTAAAAAAAAAATCAATGGGAAGCCTTGGAACTGCCCAACCAGAAAAGGAAATCCAAATCTCCATGAGCGAAAAGAGGTGTTCAGCTTCATTAGTCATCAGGGAAAATTACAAGGTGATATCATCCCATACAGCCACAAAATTGACCAAGTGAAAAAAACCCTAAAATTGACAAGGGCCAGTGTTGGGAAGGGTGTCAGCAACCAGTTCCCATCCACTGCTGGTGGGGGATACGCACTGGTGCAGCCCACCTTGGAGCTGTTTGGCGGTATCCACTGAAGCTGAGCACACGCCCACCCTGTGACCGAGGGAAGCAGTGTCTGGAAGGAATCGAGAACGTTCCGTAAATGGGCTCATGTTGTGCATGCCTCACTATGTAGAATATACGTCAATTAAAAGTTTAAAAAAAGAGTAACAAAAAATCAAACTTTGCAGAAATTCCAGAAATTTTTTAAAAATGTGGAAACACTAGTGTGGGGAAATAGGCATTCCCATATATTGCTTACTAAAAATAGTTTAAACAGAAACACTGGTCAATACCCACTAATATTTAAAATGAGAGTTCAGAATGATGCACCATCTTGAGAAGGGCCATTTGGCCTTCTCCATCAAAGTAACACATGCAATTCGACCCCTAGTTACCTCTAGAGAGACTTGCGCAAAATGACGTTGAGGAAAACAGTCAAACTCTGTAAAATATTTGAAGAGATTTATTCTGAACCAAATATGAGTGAGTATGGCCTGTGACACAGCCCTCAGGAGATCCTGAGAACTTGTGCCCAAGGTGGTAGCGGCACAGCTTGGTTTTACACACTTTTGGGAGACATGAGACATCTATCAAATTCATTTGAGATGTACATTGGTTTGGTCTAGAAAGGCTAGACAACTCGAAGGGGTTGGGGGAAGTGGGGAACCCTTCCAGTTATAGGTAGATTTAAAAATTTTCTAATTGGCAATTGGTTGAAAGAGTTTGAAGACCTGGAATCAATAGAAAGGAATTGTCTGGTTTAAGTAAGTGGTTGTGGAGACCAAGGTTCTCATTATGCAGATGAAGCCTCCAGGTAGCAGGCTTCAGAGAGAATAGATTGTGAATGTTTCTTATCAGACTTAAAAACGTGCCAGACTCTTAGTTGACTCTCTCCTGGATCAGGAAAGAGGTCTGGAAAAGGAAAAGGGCATTCTCTATAGAACGCAGGTTTTTCCCCACATGAAATGACTTCGTAGGGCAATTTCAAGATATGGCAAGAAAATATATTTGGGGTTAAAATATTTTGATTTATTTCCTTATTTGTTATGTGACGTTATACCAGTGTCAGTTGAAAGCCAGGCCACATTATATAGTGTTAAATATAACCTCTGTGATGAGACTTGATAGTTTATAAACTGGGACTCCCCAAGTCCCTAGGGTAGGAATTTGGGCAAGAGAAGAAGTTAAAGTTTAGTCTGTCTTCAGTAATGATAATAATAATAATAATAATCACAATCATTTGGTAGGACTTTACGTTTTCTTTTTGTATTCCTTTTTTGGGGGGAGGGGCAGAGTCTCTATATTGCTTAGGCTAGAGTGCAGTGGCATGATCTTGGCTCACGACAACCTCCACCTTCTGGGTTCAAGCAATTCTTATGCCTCAGCCTATTGAGTAGCTAGGATTACAGGTGCTTGCCATCACGCCCAGCTAATTTTTGTGTTTTTTGTAGAGACGAGATTTTGCCATGTTGGCCAGGCTGGTCTCAAACTCCTTGACCTCAAGTGATTTGCCCACCTTGGCCCCCAAAAATGCTTGGATTACAGGCATGAACCACCAGGCTTGACAGGACTTTACATTGTCGATGCTGTGCTCTATAATATGTGTTATGTCATTGCAGACACCTCAGAAATTTTGGAACTAGAATGTTCAAAAAGGAGGGCCCAATATCACTGTGTCATTTCTTTAAAAGGTAGGTACTAAGTACATTTATTTTTAAACATGGAAAATAATTCAAAACTTTGTGGATGGAAGCAAAGTCTTAAACCATTTGTCTCACTGTGACTGCAGTCACAGTTCAGACCGGTAACTAAAATTCCACTCCCAGGGATACACAGCTTATGTTCTGCAGACACCACCCTTGGAAGGAGAAGTGGAAGACAAAAGCACCTGGGCTTCACTCACCACACCTAGGAGCATGGCTGGGTCTGTGGAGAGTGATGCCTTGCTCTCCCTTTCACAGAGGCACCATACAGGCCCTGATATGGTTTGGCCATGTCCCCACCCAAATCTCATCTTGAATTCCCACATGCTATGGGAGGGACCTGGTGGGAAGTAATTGAATCATGAGTCAGGTCTTTCCTGTGCTGTTCTTGTGATAGTGAGTAAGTCTCATGAGATCTGATGGTTTTGTAAGAGGGAGTTACCCCGTACAAGCTCTCTCTTTTTTGCCTACTGCCAACCATATAAGACACAACTTGCTTCTCCTTGCCTTCTGTGAAGGCCTCCCCAGCCACGCGGAACTGTGAGTTCATTAAACCTCTTTTTCTTCCAGTCTCAGGTATGTTTTTATTAGTCCATTAAAAACAGACTAATACAGGTCCCCTTCAAAAAGCCCCACAATAGAGTGGCTCCCTGTCCAATGCTTGCCTTTAGCAATAGACACGAAGCAGGGGATGATAGGGGCATCCTCTTTGCAACCCTTTCTCCCTATTCTCTCCTCCTGGATACGTTTCATTTTGCCAAGTATGCTCTAGTAGCCTAACGTGTCATGACTATTTCACAGATGTTTTCCATTTATCTTTCACTGGACTAATTTTCCTTGTTTTTCTCAGAAAGAGGATGTTTGCTCCAGGATTGGGAGAGAGAATGGTGGGCAGTTGGGGGTTGAGAGGGGACACTGCTACTTCGGGACCCCTGGGGAAAGTTTTGGAATTCTAGGTGATGTTGAGGCAAATCCTTTGCCTTGCAGTGAAATGGCCTGGGTCCTGTGGAATATCTTCAGCTGAAAGTACTTTCAACGGATGCTAAAAATACATTGCAGTTTATTTTCCCCAGTAAGGAGCATATGTGTTCCCACTTGACCTGGAAACACAAAGGGATCCAATGTCAAATGTAACGTTGCTCATTCCAAGATAAATGAGTTTTCTGTAGAGCAAGGGAAACAAAAAACAACAGTCGTCTGGGTACAGTTTTGCCTTTGCTCTCTGGAGGAATCAGTGTCTTGAACACATACTTTATGCTCCATGTTTGTAGTTAAGTGGCAAGTCTCAGACTTCTTAGTCATTGCTGATCGGAACTGGCTTGCCTTCAAATCACATGGTGAGTCCAAGGCCCATTTATTAAATTTGGGAAAGAGGGTTGAGGTATGTTTTAAATATTTTTTAATAAAAGTTAAAAAAAATCCAAACAAAAGAGGTCAGATTCTTTGTATCTAATCTGAGCTTAATACAGTCATCTTCCATCTTTTTTCAAAAAATGCCCTTATCAAAATACAAAATCTGAAACACCCGCTAATTGGAGTGCAGATTTATGGACACTGGTATTAGACCCTTTCTGTGTAAAACTAGCAAATTGAACACACACAGCTGATCTACAACTAGCATAGAAATTCTGTCGGTTTCCTGAACTGACATTTAAGCCCAGTTCTTATAGTTGGGGACACTTTGTTTAGAGCTTTGGATTGCCCAATATAATGTTCTTCAATTTTGTAGGAGTTCAGCTCAATTTCTGCTGAAGACTGGGTGGCAGCCCTGTCTCCAGCTGGTACCTCTTTCTCTCTTCTCTACAGCTTAAAATACACAGTCTGCTCCCAGTCAATTAAGAACCAATCCCCTCCACCCTCCCAACCCCCCAAGAATTAGCACAGTGATTAAATACATGGGTTTTACAGTCAGTCTCATTTTGAGTGAATTTTGCCACTCAATAGCTCTGCTTTCATTTTTCTCCATCTGTAAATGAGGCTAATGGAACCTACTATTCAGAACTGTTGTGAAGTTTAAATGAAATATTGCACAAAAAGCACACAGCATAGTGCCTGGGTGCATAGAAAACTTTTAAGAGCTGTTAGCTATTATGACTGGTTATTATTCTGAGATTTCTGTGAGCGATGCCCAGTGCAAGGAGAGAATGACATGACCACCAAGACCTCCTTTGGCAAAACTCTTTGATGTCAATTTTTAAGACTTTATTTCAAATCCCCTGCTTTGGACCAAGCCTAACACCTTTTAGAGGGATATCTCTTCCGGGCCGGGTGCAGTAGCTCACGCCTGTAATCCCCAGAACTTTGGGAGGCTGAGGTGAGCAGATGACTTGAGGTCAGGAGTTTGAGACCAGCCTGGCCAACACGGTGAAACCCTGTCTGTACTAAAAATACAAAAATTAACCAGGCTTGATGATGCATGCCTATAGTTCTAGCTGCTTGGGAGTCTGAGGCAGGAGAATTGCTTGAACCGGGGAGGCGGATATTGCAATGAGCCTAGATCATGCCACTGCACTCCAGCCTGGCCAACAGAGCAAGATTCTATCTCAAAAATAAATAAATAAAAATAAATATCTCTTCCTTTTCCTCTTTCTGTTTTTCCCTTGACTTTTTCCATTTCTATCTCTTCCAAAGACAAGCCAAGAAGGGTGTGCCCTAATTAAAGTAATGAAGGTGAGATTTTCTCTTAGTTATCTTTGGACACATAGGAGGAAGCATTGCTGTTGCTGTCATTCATTTAAAGCAAAATATGATCTAAAATTACAAGAAAGGAGAACCGTGGGAAGTCCTTTGCTCCTTTTCATTATACAGGCAGTATATCCTCAGCTTCTCCAGACTTCAAGGAGAAAACTCAGTTCACTTTCTCATGAGATATTGTAACCCAGCCCTGCGTCTCATTTGCGTGGAAGGGTTAAGCAATTGCCAAATTTTCTTTCAAGACTAGACAGGTAGTTTTCATACTCCAAAGTCAGCTGGAGCCTCCAGCCCATGAATATCCTGTCTTCTAAGGTAGTAAACAGCTACGTAAATGAAATCAGAACCAAAGTCTAAATCAGAACTAAATCAGAACTAAAGCAGCATTTCCTGGAAAGTCTAAATCAGAACTAAAGCTACATTTCCTGGAAGCTGTGCTTTCTGAACTCCTGAAGGGTAAAGGGAGAGCAAGTTAAAGGGTTTGTTTTAAAGACCAAGTCAATTAACAAATTGTACTAGTTTCTTAGGATTACCCTAACTTTAAGAACAGATTGTCTCCTATCCTGAGAAACCCCTCCGTCTTGTGCACATTGGAACATTTTGTCACCTTAACATCAAGACTTGATTAAAGTTGTAATTGATAAAATTCAATGGAAAAGTGCACTCATATGATTTTCTAAATGCATCTTTAATAGAAATAGAATAATCTAAATATAAGTGGAAGAAGCATATTGACTAAATGTCCTTCTCAGAAACTATTGTTATCTAGGCAAATCCTGGCCACTCTGCCCATGTAGTTACAGTGCTTCATTTGGTAGCACTTATTCTAATTGCAAACTTGATCCCTAGAAGGAAATAATTAGCCTTGACAGGGACTCTCTTTGAAAACCCGAACCTTAAAGTGACACCAAATATTGTATAGGCCAAGAAAGGAGAAAGTTTCCAAAGGAAGTTGTTCAACATTTTCAGCGATGGGAGGTCAAGGAAGGACAAAGGGTGAGTTGACCTTTTAGAGGGCAAGGCTGATGGCATGGTGGGGATGGAAACCAAATTCCTGGACTGGCCCAAGGAGGGAACCAGGGAGAGGAGCCAGATTAGCCTAGACGAATTATGGAAGATATTTGGCAGAGAAAGGAAGTAAAGTAGTCAGACAGTAGCTAGGGCATTAACAAGGTTGAGATAATTCTGTTAAGATGGAGGAAGGCTGAGTATGTTAAAGACAGAGCAAAAGAAACCTGGGAAGAAAGCTTACTTAAGGCTTGTTGATAGTTTTAGCAAAGGATAGAAATAAACTACTCTTGTCCCCCTCTATCCAGACTTTTTGCTTGTTTGTTTTTTTGAGACAGAGTCTCGCTCTGTCGCCCAGGCTGGAGTGCAGTGGTGTGATACTGTCTCATTGCAACATCTACCTCCCAGGTTCAAGCGATCCTCCTGCCTCAGCCCCCTGAGTAGCTGTGATTACCAGAGTGCACCACCATGTTGGGCTAATTTTTTTTTTTTTTTTGTATTTTTAGTAGAGATAGGTGTCACCGTGTTGGCCAGGCTGGTCTTGAACTCCTGTCCTCAAGTGATCTACCGACCTCGGCCTCCCAAAGTGCTGGGATTACTGGTGTAAGCCACCACTCATGGCCAATCAAGACTGTTCTTGACCAAAGACACTTACCTGGAGCATCTAGGATTCTCCCCTCTAAACAGCCATGTTTTAAGGCCTCACTTAAGACACAACTTCTTTCCATGTACTCTCCACTCTCCTAATGACTCTGCCCTTGCAGAGAGGATCTGGACTCTGGGAAAAGGCCAATGTGCATGAAATGTTCTTGCCATCACAAGGCAGCAGCGAAAGAGGAAACAATCCAAGAGTCAGAAAACAGAATACATTAAAAAGCTTAAGCTGAAAAGGTTTTGGAAAGTTTATAGATTAGGTCCATGACATTGGATAGATCTCTAAGGCAAGAACGTTTATAATAGAGTTCCTGTTCTCCAAACTATGTTGTTTTTGCTTTTAGAAAAACCCTACCATTCGCAGGGCCACTCCTATCCTTTGCAGGACCTGGGGAAAGGGTACATGTGAAAGCCCACACATGCCTAAATATCTAAATGTGCTACATCACCCTACCAGATGTGGCACACTCACACTCCTTGTCCTAACCTGGGTTTCATCCAGCACAGAGAGGAGTTTCGTAGTTAAACAGCTGAAGTCCAGCTCCTGCACAACCCCCAGGCCTAGGGAAGCCCACCTCAACGACTTCCTTTGAATGACTATGAAAGACTGCCCCACCTTCCCCATCCAGGCTTGAGACTATTTGCATTGGGAATTCAGGATCCTTCATTCCACGTGTGTTCTAGAAGGTGGAAGGGGCATGCCCCTTGGCCTATCACAAACTTAACCACAAGGGGTGCAGCATGGTGAGAGGAGGGCCAGGTTAGTTGCCCATGGCAGAAGTCCTTTTTTTGCCTGGGTTGATACTTGGGAGGATCACTTGAGCACAGGAGTTCAAGACCAGCCTGGGCAACATAGCCAGACCCTGTCTCAATTTGAAAAAAAAAAAAGATACTTTCATGAATCATTTTTTTTCTTTTCTGAGATAGAGTCTTGCTCTGTTGGCCAGGCTGGAGTGCAGTGGTGCAATCTCAGCTCACTGCAACCTCTGCCTCTCGGGTTCAAATGATTCTCCTGCCTCAGCCTCCAGAGTAGCTGGGACTACAGGTGTGCTACCACTCCCGGCTAATTTTTGTATTTTTAGTGGAGATGGGGTTTCACCATGTTGGCCAGGCTGGTCTTGAACTCCTGACCTTATGATCTGCCCACCTCAGCCTCCCAAAGTGCTGGGATTACAGGTGTGAGCCACTGTGTCCAGCCCACCTATCATTTCTATAATTCTTTACTAAGCAATTTCTTTGAACATGGAGAGCACAAAGAAAAAAATTTTAAATCTATATGGAACACAATTTCTTTCCAAAGAGTTTTCTTTTATCATTGAGTTCTGATTTGACTTTCTAGTTTTTAGTATACTGGCTTTATTTTGTTGTATTGTGTTGTGTTGTGTTATGTTGTGTTTTGAGACAGCATCTCACTCTGTTTCCCAGGCTGGAATGCAGTGGTGCAATCTTGGCTCACTGCAGCCTTGAGTGATCTTTCCACCTCAGCCTCCTGAGTAGCTGGGACTACAGACGTAAGATACCACATCCAACTAATTTTTGTATTTTTTGTAGAGATGGGGGTCTTATCTTGTTGTACAGGCTGGTCTCGAACTCCTGAGCTCGAACAATCTGCTCGCTTCAGCCTCTGGAAGTGCTGGGATTACAGGCGTGTGCCACTGCGCCCATCAACATACTGACTTTCAAAGAACACATAGACAAGGATTCTTACAAGGCTTGCTACTATATTGACTGTACCAGCACATGGCAGGCTGACGGACTCACAAAGAATTGCCCCACTGAGCTGACTTATTCACACCAGGCTCCGGGGCTTCAGCGAGGCCTGAGCTCAGGATCCTATCCAGTTCTTTTCATCAGATAAAGCAAATTACAGATGGTCTCCTGATAAAGGAAGAGTACAGTTTTCCAAGGACATTTAAAATGGAAGTATAAGCTGGTCAGGGTGGCTCATGCCTATAATTCCAGCTACTTAGGAGGCTGAGGCAGGAGGATGGCTTGAGCCCAGGAGTTTGAGTCCAGCCTGAGAAACATAATAAGACACCATCTCCAAAAAAAAAAAAAAGAAGTATAATTTTCTTTTGAGACAGAGTCTCCCCACTCTGTCACCCGGACTGGAGTGCAGTGGTATGAACTTGGCTCAGTGCAACCTCCACTTCCCAGGTTCAAGCAACTCTCGTGCCTCAACCACCTGAGTAGCTGGAGGTTACAAGTGTGCGCTACCATATCTGGCTAATTTTTGTATTTTTAGTAGAGACGGGGTTTCGCCATGTTGGCCAGGCTGGTCTCAAGCTCCTAACCTCAACTAATTCACCGCCTTGGCCTCCCAAAGTGCTAAGATTAGAGGCGTGAGCCACCATGTCCGGCCATTTTTCCTTTTTAAAATAATTTTTAAAATAACAATGTTATTTAAAAAATGAACACCATGAATTTGCATGTCATCTCTGTGCAGGGGCCATGCTAATCTTCTCTGTATTGTTCCAATTTTAGTATATGTGCTGCTGAAGTGAGCACAATTTTCTTTTTTTCAATTGATTCCAGCTTCTGCAGAAGGATGTACAATTTTCTGATGGCTTCTAAGAAGGAACAGCTACCAGTTATTGAGAGGTAATCACATAAGGTGGTATAGACTGGTGATGCCTACTCCAGTCTCCTTACCCAGGCTGAGTTCATATTTGTGTTAGAAAGAGCTGCAGGTTGGAGAATTTGGGGTCGGGCTTGAGAACAGTGTGAGTACGGGTGATGATCACAGGGGAATACCTTCCACATGGGGAGTTAGCAGTCCTGCCTGTGCTCTACCTTGCTGGCTGATTGAGAAGTCAGTTACCTTTGAGCCCATTTCCTCCTCTGTGGGGGGAAAAAAGGGTCAGCCTAGATAATTCGAATATTTCTTGTAAAATTCTGAGTGTCTCTGGGAGGGAATGTGGGTGGGGCTACCCTGAGCCATTTGAACTCTTGGGAAGTCCTTCAGAGAGAACACAAATTGGCTCTCGCTGTTCACTTACTCACATTTTACCTGTGGTGTCAGAGCCTCGGGGACCCAGCAGATCTGGGGAACATCTTCTAGTTACAGCATGTACTGCCCACAGTCTGATAACCATCAGTCGGGTGGATTTCCAGCCTCAGATGTTCAGGTGCTCTCTTTGGAAAGACTAACTCCTCATGTTACTGCACAGAATATGGGTCCCCAAATGACAGCCATAGCGCGTGTCAGGTAGAGCTGCAGTGGGTCAAGTGGTGCCTTTAACCAATTAAATGCAGTTTTCGGTCCCTGAAAACTATTTGTTTCCTTATCAACCGACCTGAAGGGACACTGGGAGTCTTGGTAGGTTTCCAGGCTTTTGTAAGTTCGGAAGAAATTATTGACTTAGCATAGATGTGAGCTCAAAGAAACGTTTTCTAACAGCAAGAAAAATAAGCATTAGAGTTGACCACTGGCCTGTGAGTTTTGTCTGAAATAGCTGCCGTTTTCTTGAACCCATAGAGCAACATGTACTGGGGATATGGTAGTTGTTTACTGGGGATATGGTATTACTGGGGATACAGTAGTTGTTTCACGGGGTTGTTGTGAACATATATGGGATACCTCAGATAAAACACCTTGTATTCCACCCTAACAACCCTCCTTTAGACTGGCGGGGCACCTGCTCAAAAGCCTTCCTCAGGCGGGTTAAAACCTGTGTTTCGGTAGGTCTGATACTGGTGGGCTGGGGGAGATCCCCTAATGCCAGTGCTACATTGACCCCAGCCAAGGTCCACGCTCTTGACACTGTCCAGAGAATGAGTTCAAGGACAACAAAGAAAATAGTGACAATATGGAGATTTATTGCAAAGGGGAAAATACACTCAGGAAAAGGGATTGTGGGTATACTAAAGAGAGGGTCACGCACAAGGGGGTTTGGGGCGGCTACCTTCATGGACTTCTTTAATCAAGGGGCGAAATATTCGTGAAAATTCCTGAAAAAGTGGGGAGATATCTCGGGACTGTGGTGCCACCCATTTTTACTCCAAATAGGGGTGTCCCCGGAACCGTCACGGCACTGGGGTGATTTAGGTTGTTAATGAGCGTATAATGAGGTCCTAGGAGAAACCTAAGTCAAATCCAGGACCACGTTGGGTCCAGCGGGTCTTAGCCCGCTTGGTACACACCCTGGTTTTCAGGTTCTTCTCAGCCCATAGCCTCTAGTCAATTGAAACTGCTGCCTGGAATTTTTTCTTCTTCTCTGGCCACCCTGCATTACTCCTGTCTCATGTTCAACACGGAATAGGGCCTCAGGAAATATTTACCAAATGAATGAATGGTTGCCTGCTCTTCTGCTTTTGTTTAACCACACTTTTGTCCTAAGCTCCTATGATGACACCCAGGGCCCCCAAGTTCTGCCAGTTCCACCACGGTGTGAATGCAGCGCGAGCTGCAGGGGAGTAGGTAAATGATGAGTAAGGGAAGCCTGCGGATCCGACGCATTAGAGAACAAGAAAAAGAAATCCTTAGAGACTGGGGGCCAACAAAGAGCCCGACCCGGGAGAACCCACCAGGGGAGTCCTGGGGAGACCCGGGGCCCCACCTCCCCGCCCACCGCGGTCCCGGGCGGCGGCCCGCCCCCAGCCAGGCGCCCCCGGCCCCGCACCCGGCGCTCTCCGCAGCCCCCGCCCCCGGGGCGGTGCCTGGAAAACGCGGCGCCTCCGCGGGTCACGTGGGGGCCGCTCCGCCGGGCGGCGCTGCCGCTTCCCGATCGCGCCCTCCCAGCGCCGCGGACGCGGCGCCCGCGCTCCCGCCCGAGCCCGGGGAAGCGGAGACAAGGAGGCGCCGCCGCCCCCTCCCCGCGGCTGCGCCCCGGCCGTGCGCCCGCAGCATGCCTGCCGCGGGGCCGAGCGCCGCCCTCCCCCAGGAGCTCGCGGAGGCGACGCTGCTGCCGGCCGCGGAGCCGCGGCTGCGAGGGTAGCGGGGCTGGAGCCGGGCACGCCTAGGCGCCGCGCGGCGGGCGGAGAGGGAGGAGGAGCAGGCATCCTCCGCGGCCCGCGGGCGGCGGCCCTGCTGCCAGGCGCACCGATGGCCCGGCCGCAGGGAGAATGCGAGCTGCCCTCCACGAGCTCGGCGCCCCACGTTGCTGCTCGCATTGCCGCCGCTGCCGCCCCTCAGCTACGGGCGCCCGGCCGCTGGCTGCGCTAGGACCCGCGGTCGTCGGCCGCAGAGCGCGGGAGGGCAGGCAGGAGCGGGAGCCGGAGGGCCCGAGGCGCGGCGCGGCATGTAGCTGTGGGCGCCCGCGCCCGCGCGTGGCTGTCGGCCTGGGGCCCCGCCATGGCTGGGATGGACAGTGGCAACCTGAAGACGGCGAGGCTGTGGCGGGACGCCGCCCTGCGCGCCAGGAAGCTGCGGAGCAACCTGCGCCAGCTCACCCTCAGCGCCGCCGGGGCCTGCCCGGGGGCCGAGTCCGACCCTCTTGAGTCCCCCGCCCCCGCCCAGCTCGTGCTGCCCGCCAGCCTCGGGGACATTGAGGCGCTGAACTTGGCGAACAACGGCTTGGAGGAGGTGCCCGACGGGCTGGGGTCGGCGCTGGGCAGCCTGCGCGTCCTGGTCCTGCGCAGGAACCGCTTCGCCCGGCTGCCTCCGGCGGTGGCCGAGCTCGGCCACCACCTCACCGAGCTGGACGTGAGCCACAACCGGCTGACCGCCCTGGGCGCGGAGGTGGTGAGTGCTCTGAGGGAACTGCGGAAGCTCAACCTCAGCCACAACCAACTGCCCGCCCTGCCCGCCCAGCTGGGTGCTCTCGCCCACCTGGAAGAGCTGGACGTCAGCTTTAACCGGCTGGCGCACCTGCCCGACTCCCTCTCCTGCCTCTCCCGCCTGCGCACCCTGGACGTGGATCACAACCAGCTCACTGCCTTCCCCCGGCAGCTGCTGCAGCTGGCGGCCTTGGAGGAGCTGGACGTGTCCAGCAACCGGCTGCGGGGCCTGCCTGAGGATATCAATGCCCTGCGTGCCCTCAAGATCCTTTGGCTGAGTGGGGCCGAGCTTGGCACGCTGCCCGCCGGTTTCTGCGAGCTGGCCAGTTTGGAGAGCCTCATGCTGGACAACAACGGGCTGCAGGCTCTGCCTGCCCAGTTCAGCCGCCTGCAGAGGCTCAAAATGCTCAACCTCTCTTCCAACCTCTTCGAGGAGTTCCCTGCCGCGCTGCTGCCCCTGGCTGGTCTGGAGGAGCTCTACCTTAGTCGCAACCAGCTCACCTCCGTGCCATCCCTTATCTCGGGCCTGGGCCGGCTTCTCACCCTGTGGCTGGATAATAACCGCATCCGCTACCTGCCAGACTCCATCGTGGAGCTGACCGGCCTGGAGGAGCTCGTGCTGCAGGGGAACCAGATCGCGGTGCTGCCCGACAACTTTGGCCAACTCTCCCGGGTGGGCTTGTGGAAGATCAAGGACAACCCACTGATCCAGCCCCCCTACGAGGTCTGCATGAAGGGGATCCCCTATATTGCAGCTTACCAGAAGGAGCTGGCTCATTCCCAGCCGGCGGTGCAGCCCCGGCTCAAGCTGCTCCTGATGGGGCATAAGGCTGCAGGAAAGACTTTGCTGCGCCACTGCCTCACCAAGGAGAGAGTGGAGGGCTCCCTGGGAGGAGGGGACAAGGAGAAGTGCTACCCACCTTCACCTCCCCCTGTGAGTAAGGGCATCGAGGTGACCAGCTGGACAGCGGATGCCTCCCGGGGCCTGCGGTTCATCGTGTATGACTTAGCTGGGGATGAAAGTTACGAGGTGATCCAGCCCTTCTTCCTGTCCCCAGGAGCCCTGTACGTGCTGGTGGTCAACTTGGCCACCTATGAGCCTCGCTGCTTTCCCAGCACCGTGGGCTCCTTCTTGCATCGAGTCGGGGCGAGAGTGCCCCACGCGGTGGTGTGCATCGTGGGCACCCACGCGGACATGTGCGGGGAGCGCGAGCTGGAGGAGAAGTGTCTGGACATTCACCGCCAGATCGCCCTGCAGGAGAAGCACGACGCGGAGGGGCTGAGCCGCCTGGCCCAGGTGGTGGACGAGGCACTGACCCGGGACTTCGAGCTGCGCTCTGCCAGCCCCCACGCAGCCTACTACGGTGTTTCGGACAAGAACCTTCGACGGCGCAAGGCCCATTTTCAATACCTGCTCAATCACCGACTGCAGATCCTCTCCCCGGTGCTGCCTGTTAGCTGCAGGGACCCGCGCCACTTGCAACGTCTTCGGGACAAGTTGCTCTCAGTCGCTGAGCACCGAGAAATCTTCCCCAACTTACACCGAGTACTGCCTCGATCCTGGCAGGTGCTGGAGGAACTGCATTTCCAGCCACCTCAGGCACAGCGACTGTGGCTAAGCTGGTGGGACTCGGCGCGCCTGGGCCTGCAGGCGGGTCTGACCGAGGACCGACTGCAGAGTGCCCTTTCCTACTTGCATGAGAGCGGCAAGCTACTGTACTTTGAGGACAGTCCGGCGCTCAAGGAGCACGTCTTCCACAACCTCACCCGCCTCATCGACATCCTCAATGTCTTCTTCCAGAGGGATGCTTCCTTGCTGCTGCATAAGCTGCTCCTGGGGACCAGTGGAGAGGGCAAGGCGGAGGGGGAAAGCTCTCCGTCCGTGGCGCTGCCCACCCCAAGCCAGGAACTGCTCCGGGCCACCCAGCTCCATCAATACGTGGAGGGCTTTCTGTTGCATGGGCTCTTGCCAGCCCATGTCATTCGGTTGCTGCTTAAGCCTCATGTCCAGGCCCAGCAGGACTTGCAGCTGCTGCTGGAGCTGCTGGAGAAGATGGGACTCTGTTACTGCCTCAATAAACCCAAGGGCAAGCCTTTGAATGGGTCCACAGCTTGGTACAAGTTCCCAAGCTATGTGCAGAATGAGGTGCCCCATGCGGAAGCCTGGATTAACGGGACCAACCTAGCTGGGCAGTCTTTTGTGGCTGAGCAGTTGCAGATTGAATATAGCTTTCCTTTTACCTTTCCACCTGGGTTGTTTGCAAGGTACAGTGTCCAGATCAACAGCCACGTGGTGCACAGGTCGGATGGTAAATTTCAGATCTTTGCCTATAGAGGGAAAGTTCCTGTGGTGGTGAGTTACAGACCTGCCAAGGGAGTCCTGCAGCCAGACACCCTGTCTATTGCTAGCCATGCATCACTACCAAATATATGGACCGCATGGCAAGCCATAACCCCCTTGGTAGAGGAACTGAATGTCCTGCTTCAGGAATGGCCTGGACTGCACTACACCGTGCACATTCTCTGTTCTAAGTGCCTTAAGAGAGGATCGCCCAATCCACATGCTTTTCCAGGTAAGCGGAGAGAGGGACAAGGTTCTTCTCTGATGTGCTGTAAGATATGCTTTTGGAGACACTTGTTTCTCATTTGGCAGAATGTTTACTTAACTTCACGGGTTCTCCAGGAAAGCTGCATAAGGGAAATCGAGGGAGATTTGGACACAAGCAAAAGGCAGTAAGTACCTGAGCATTATGAAATGCAGTCACAAGAGTCATCCTCTCCTAATAGACTCAGACTTCCAAAATGGGTTTCAGTCACATTTGCCATCTCCTTTCCCCTCTTCTTGATGTAGCCCACATTTGATGGAAGGAAATTTCAGGTGATTGAACAGATGCTGGGCAGTGTCCGATGTTAGCCTCTTACTGAGCCTTGGCTAAAGTGTATGTTAGACACATCTCGAAGGAGTAGATGAGTTGGAGTTTTTTAACTCAATTTTTTAAAAGTAATTTTTTGTGGGTACATAGGTGTGTATATTTAGGGGGGCATGAGATGTTTTGATACAGGCATGCAATGCATAGAAATCACATCATGTAAAATGGGATATCCATCCCCTCAAGCATTTAAGCACTGTGGTTACATTCAGAGTGTAATTAAAAAGTAAAAATTACTGCTCACTTTTCTTAAGAAAAT